>OMKN01077819.1:0-13898 GCA_900302345.1 Melanonus zugmayeri
CTGAGTGGTCCCCATCCACCAAGGCGCACACAGCATTTAGTCAGATCAAACCTGTTGCTCCAAGGCTCACGTCGGCCAGGTAGACACATGGGGACACACACAGCCTTCGCACACACAAAGAAAGTGTGTTGTGTTTGTGTGTCTGTTTGTGTAGTGTCTCGCCACTAGCCGTTTACAAGGTGAGGACGCCGTGTTTGAGTAGCAATACATTTCTCAAATTCCCTTCTCTGCAGTCGCAATAGGCCGAACGCTAAGCTAATGTTGGCTAACCACTTTTAATGAGCGACGCGTCCCAGGACAAGAGAGAGAGAGGGAACGCAAACAGTAAACCATGTTGGGTGTTTGCGTCACATGTTTAACATGTATTATGTCGCATAATGGGATTACCACGATTGTAGTCTGAGGCCGCTGGGGTAGGCATCTATTTGTCAAACGTCAGTTACAGTCTAACCCCCGTTTTAATGAGTGTGTAATCCCATGAAAATAAGAATCGTGTTTTCGTTACCTTAGAATGAGCCCTTTATTTCTACATAGGGAGCGGGTCCTCTTCCATGGAGCCCGTCATGTTTCTACAGGAGCCCAGAGCGGACAAACGGCTCTGGAGAGAACACGTTTTTATAAAACACTACCACAGTGCGGAATAATTAACAATCGCTATCTTACTTGTAAGCTATGACCTATAGTTTTACAGACTAAATAACTAAATACAATTTATCAATCTAAGAAGGAATCTTATCACCGGACAATCGATGCTGTAGTAGACCCTGACATAACTTTGAAAGTACCTACTGGCACCGTACAGGCCAGTACAGGCCTACGTAAATAAATTGTATCTTGAATAAATGACTCCCGGCTCAGGTTCAGAGGAATGCTGGTAGTATGATGGGCTGTGACAAGTGTATGGACCGGTCTGCCGCATCTCTTAACCTCTATTGGCGTGAGCCACGTTCCCACGAGATTTGGCAAGTTTTCAGAGACGGTGCAGATAATGGGATAGTAGAGTCTTTGTGTGTACCCCCGCATGTGTCCAGTCGCCTAGTGTGGACCACTGACCTGACCACAAGGCAAGACCGATTGTCAAGACCAGTCGTGTAGTGTGTGTGTACTCCCGAGGTCGGCCCCAACTTTAAAAGTCGCCTAGTGGGTAGGAGCCTTAAGGAGTCAACAGGAGACAGTTTGAGCTCCCACTCACTGGTTGGTGTAATCACTGGTTGGTGTAATCTGAAATCAATGACCAACTTTCAGTCACCCTCTTCTTTCTATGCTTTCTATCTCCTTCGCTCTCATTTCTGTCTTGCTCTCTCCATCTTCCTATCTCTCTCATTCTCTTGCACTCTCTCTCTTTCTCCTCATTTTCTCTCTCGCTCTCTGTGTCTCTATGTCTCCCTGATGCTTTCTGAATGTAGTTCTTTTTCATAATATTCACTCGGTATCGCTATGGGATGCAGTCTCCCTGCAGTCCTACAGAAGCATTATCTCACTACACCAATCCTGATTGCCTGTATTTGTCTGCGGGGCTCCGCCTCCACATAAATACTGCTCACCGACAGATACCTGTATAATTTAAACTCCTCTCACCCTTACTGCTTATCAGACACCGGTAGTTTAGTTAGTTACTAACTGTCCATAGATTGGTCTTTTAGCTTCCATCGCAGGATGCTAGCTATCTCCAGGCAAATTTATTTGCTTCCGATTCACGCCTGAATCGGCCCACGCGCCGTGGATGTGCCCGGTTCTTGTGGACACTGCGTAGTGTTCACAAAGAAATGTCTCCTGAAAAGGCTAGCGAGCGTAGCTAGCCTGACCGGCCATGACCCCTTCCTTCCCGCCTGCAGCCAAGAGGCCGAGCCTGCGACAAAGGAGGACGAATTGCCAGAAGAGACGCCGGTGGCTGGCGCCAGCTGAGGTTCCCAGTGTGAGCTACCATCAGCTCTCTTACATGAGGAAGACTTTTGGACTTGGGACAATGGAGAGGAGACCTTCTGCAGACCTCATATCAGAGGACGAGGAAGAACCTGCGGAGCCCGAGCCGTCCACTGTGCCTTCGGCCAGGAGTATGGCTAGGCAAAGTCTTCCTTGAGTTGCTGGAGGAGCTGAAAAGCTCCTGGCAGGAACAGCCCTTCAGCCACAGGAGCCCTGTCCCTGGTTGGGGACAGGGCTCCTGTGGCATGCAGAGGATGCCCTGTCCCTGGTTGGGGACAGGGCTCCTGTGGCATGCAGAGGATGCCCTGTCCCCGGTTGGGGACAGCGCATCCTCTGCATGCCCCCCATGGAATATCTCATGGCATCACCCGTCTCCAGCAGGGGCCCCACCCTACCTACTAAGCCTGCACGGTTCCAGTCGCTACTGACCGATAGGGCTTATAGGCAAGGAGCGACGACAGCCAGAGTGTTAAATGTCCTCTCGAACCACGTATCAAGCGGAGCTCTGCGACGCCAGGACCAAGGACCCGGCAGCCTGGCAGCAAATACCGGTTATTACCAATTTGTGTCTTCGTATCCAGCGTTGTGCTGTACAATCCACGGGGCGGGTGTAGGGAACACGTCATCTCACTGGCTAGAGCACGCCAACCTGTCCAATAGGGAGAGGGACAACTACCTGGATATGCCAGTCGGGCCAGGGGGGGTATTCGGTTCGGCCCTAGCCTCCATGCAGCAGCACTGCGAGGCTAAAAAGAAGGACGAAGATGCGCTGCAACTCCGTCTCCCTCTCCATGTATGCAAAAGACCTTCGCTCAGGCTGCTGCCCAGCTGCAGTTCAAGGTGCCTAAACGGCCCAAGCAGCAGCAGCAGCCCAGCTGCGGCATGGCCACAACAGGCCTCATCTGCCGCTCGGCATATGAAAGAAGAAGGCGGTTTGACAGCCTTCCTCTCCACCGGTGTTCAGCTGGGTTGTTCCCCATTCCCCAGCCTCCCTGTTCGGCTGGCGAACGTGCTTCCAGTCCTCCAGCCGCTGTGGACCATGCCTCGCTGGGAGGATGAGAGACATGACGTTGGAGGGTTTCACTGTTGCCCCTCTAAAATGTCGCAAAGCACAATCACACCCAAGTGTCCCGCTGACGCATCCAGGCCTAGGTCAAGGGTGCAGCTCAAAAAAGCCAAAACAAATAATAAACAACCTGTCTATAAACAGTGCGGTTTTACCACCCGCAGTCCCCATGCACAGTGTCGCCGGTCCCAGCCCCGCCACTAGAGGGTGCCACTGCACCGCTGTTGAATCCTCGCGTGGGAGACTGATGGCTGCAATTTGTTCCCCATCTCTCTGGCAAACTGGACAGGTGGAAATCAATAGCAGCATCGCAGTGGGTTGTGCAAACGATTTCGAGAGGTTACAGGCTTCAATTCGGCGTCGTTCCCACTCGATTCTCCGGCATAATATTAACCCAGGCTCAGGGTGAGGCTGCTCGTGTGTTACAAGGGGAGATCCTCTCACTGTTAAACGAGGGAGCAATATCCATCGTTCCTCCAGATCAGAGTCAGACAGGATTTTATTCAAGGTATTTTCTCGTTCCCAAACGGGGTGGGAACGGGATTCACCCTATCTTGGACTTGCGGACTCTGAACAAATGTCTCAGGAAATACACATTCAGAATGATGACTCATGCATCCCTCCTGCATCTGATACGACAAAACGAATGGTTCACTTTGATCGATTTGAAAGACGTATTTCCACATTCCCATCCACATCTCCCTCACAGGCACTTTCTGAGGTTCGCATTCCAAGGGGTTTGTTACCAATATTGCGTGCTCCCATTTTGCTCCGAGTTTTCGTACGTTGCACAGAGGCAGCAATTGCTCCGCTCAGACACACCTATCCTAGGTTTTGTGATAAATGTAGAGAAAAGCAAGCTCTCCCCTACTCAGAGCATAGTCTTTTTGGGTCTGTCTCTAAATTTGAGACCTTTCACAGCTCGGCAGAGAGATTGAAAGCTTTCAGGGCTTGCCTCGCGTGTTTTCCTTCGAGGCAAATCTGTTCAATTCAGGTCGTGTCTCACGTGTCTTCATTTACTGGGGCTGATGGCTTCTGCCATCCTAGTAATACATCTCAGCCGCCTCCACGTGAGGGAGGGTCGCTTCACTCAGGCTGGATCCCGTGCATCATTGCGCACTGAGGGTGACGGTCACTGCGGATGGTGCTGCGTCATTGGTGGGCCCCTTCCTTTCTGACCCATGGTGTGTGTATGGGCACCGTCCTGTTCAAGAAAGTGGTGACTACGGATGCGAGTCTGTCAGGCTGGGTCAGCATACATGAGGGCCGGTCAGTGAGTGGCCGCTGGAGCGAGGGTCTCCAGCAGGCACACATAAACTTTCTGGAGCTCTTGGCGGTGTTTCTCTCCCTGAGACATTTCCTTCTGTGGCTTGCAGGTCACCATTTCTTACTGAGGACAGACAATACAATGACAATGGCTTATATGAACCGCCAGGGCGGACTGCGCTTGCATCAGTTGCACATGCTGGCACGCAAACTTACCCTCTGGAGCAGCGAGCGTCTCCTCTCTCTGAGGGTGACACATGTTCTGGGGGTCCTGAAGACAGGTGCAGACCTGCTGTCCAGGGGTGGGCCGATATTCAGGGAGTGGGTTCTCCACCCTGAAATTGCGGAACAGATATGGACACGCTACAGTCGAGCCACAGTGGATCTGTTTGCGTCACGAGAAAACACAATGCACGCTGTTCTTCTCCATGCGCAATCTGGACGCTCCCCTGGGCTTGGACGCGCTAGCACATGCCTGGCCGCACACGCTGCTTTACGCATTTCACATTTCCCACTCTGTTCAGAGTGAAGGAGCACAGCCACGTGCTTATTCTGATCACTCCGCATTGGCCTCCCGACGCGCAGGGACCTGCTGTGATTACCACTATTGAGAACACTAGAGTGTCCTCCACTAGGTCCTTGTATGGGTCTAAGTGGAGGGTGTTTGTGGAATGGTGTCTGACAGCGGGCCACATTCCTTATCAGTGTTCAGTGGGGGCTATTTAGTTTTTCCTGCAGGACCTAATTGCTTTTTCCACGGTTAAGGTGTATTTGGCAACCATAGCGGCTTGCCATGTATGGTCTGGTGATAAAACGGCGGGCCAGCACCCGCTGATGTGCCGTTTTTATGAAGGGAGTGTGCAGGTTTCTCCCTGTCTCCAGACCGCTGGTGTTGTCTTGGGATTTGGCTGTGGTTCTGGAGAGGTTGAAAATCCCTCCGTTTGAACCAATGGTGGGGGCGAGCTTGAAACCTCTGTCTCAAGACAGTATTGTTGCTGGCTTTAGCCTCGGCTAAGAGGGTTAGTGATATCCACACGCTCTCGGTCCATCCCTTGTGCTTGCAGTTCGCCCCAGGAGATGTGAGGATGACAGCCGGCCTTTGTGCCTAAGGTGATTGGTTCATGTTGGTTCAAGTGCTGTGCGCACTTACATGGATAGGACTAAGGATTTCAGGAGCAGCGATCAATTGTTCGTCCCCTGAGCTAATCCTCATAAGGGAAAACCTATCACAAAGCAACGCCTCTCCTGCTGGGTGATGGAGGCTATTGCTCTGGCTTACACGGGTCAGGGGTTGCAGCCGCCTAGGCGTGCACATTCTACTCGTGGTTTGGCCGCATCCTGGGCCTTGTTTAGGGGAGTGTCTGTTCAGGACATTTGTGCTGTGACGAGTTGGTCCTCGTCACTTACTTTTGTTCGGTTCTATATGCTGGATGTCTCAGCCCTATGCACAGCACGTGCAGTTCTGGTCCTAATTGGAACGGAGGATCTCTTCCCTGCTGGTTGGTGGACGCTCGATAATCTTGTCTGGCAATATGGGAGCTCCCATGTCTCATAGTGAGACACCAAGTGAATATTATGAAAAAGAACTAGAGGTTATAATAATAACCAAGGTTCTTTGATTAATATGAGGGAGGTGTCGGGTGAGAAGAGTTTGCTTATCTTGATACAGGTATATGTCGACGAGCAGTATTTATGTAGAGGCGGAGCCCCACCTGCCCGTGGATGAATACAGGTTTCACCAGCCAATCAGGATTAATGTAGTGAGATAATGCTAAGGATGGAAATATCTTTTGAGTAAAGACAAATAGGTTTTAGATGGATGGATGTTTTCAAAGTGCAAAGTGAATCAAAAAAGGAAATGATGCATGACCAACCAAAAAAGAACCGAAATATGTGCAAATTAAAACGGAAATAGAAATATGTGGAAATGTATTCTGATTGAAATAAAAATGGGCTGGAACATAGCCTATTTGTTGGGGGCTATCCGTCTGGCTGCTTTGGCAAACCCACAGGTGTGTGTGCACGCGTGTGTGTTGCGTCATGGCAGGCAGCATCGTGACCACCATGACAGTGGTAGAACGAGTGAATGGAACGAGTGAAGGGCCTATCTTATTATCTTGGTATCTTATTATGCGGAGCGAGGCTCTGTGACTCAGCCTGTGATGCAGTAGTCCTGGTTCTGGTCAGATGGCTGGCTAGACCGCACTGTGTTTACCAGCCCAAACAGGTCCACAGCAGTGACAGCACGGACCACCTCGCAGTCTCTTCAGAGCTGTAGCTCCCTGTGGTCTAATGATCACAGAAATAGTTGGTATTTACTGAATGTTGTCTCTTAGCACAGTCTTCCCAACTTTTCTTTTTTTCTTTGCAAGTACCCTGACTCGCGTACCCCTGGTTGGAAATCACTGATTCACCCAAAACCTTTCGTCTGGGAGTCAAACACCCTAACCACTTGACCACTCACGTCTTACTGTCCAGGCTGGAGTCCATTTCACACTAGGATGACACTATATATTCAGGTCAGGATGAAGGAGCAGGGTGCATGCCAAGACTGTACTGGCTGATGAAGAGGAGTCTGATGATATAGTCACACTAGCCCCTCAAAATAGCTTTTCAACAGAATTAAATTTGGTGGAGGCGATGGCTCTGTCAATCAATCAAACTTTCTTTATTTTGTACATTTCATACAACAGATGCAACAAAACATGATTCTCAACAAAAGTAGTTCTGGTGTTGAATGAATACATTTAGAGATTGAAAAAAAGACGGCAATCTTTTTGTCACAGGAACAAGCAGAGAAATATAGAGTAATAAAACATATACACACTTCCCTACCAATACAATACACTATCTAATAACATACACACTCACCTACCAATACAATACACTAGCTTTGTTAATGACAAGATACAAATCTGCTTAGGGTGCTTTGCATTGCTCAGTCAGTCTCCATATCTATATTGCAATATCAAATATCAATCAATGTATTTACTTGGCCCTACTTTCCACCCATTATAGTCTGTAGTTTTATGCCCCAAACTTATTTTATGCCCCATTATTGTGCATCTGCTTCCCCCCTTTGTTTCATCTCTCAACATCTGCCTGTAATATCAATGTTACAGTGAAGAAGTTGATAGTAGTTTGCTCGTGGCTGCGGGTCATTAGGCAGTTTGTATATAAGGGACCTTTTAAATGAAAAACATACCATCCAGTATCTACAGCTTGTAAGTCATCAATCTCTCATGACCCCCGTCGGCATATAAGGCGATGAGCCTTTTTACTGCACAACCTAGTGCAGTAAAAAAGAAACATCAGATAGCAATAGTTAAAATGGATAAATGGATCATTTAAAACCAATCTATTGCCAGTCAGAGGCGACGGGTGAGCTGCAAGGCTCTCATGGATGCCAGCATGATGAGGTCCCATGTGGACATGAGCTCGGCTGAGCAGAGGGACGAGGAATGTGTGTCTTGGCACAGGCCACTCTGTCTCTTTCTGTCACTTCTTTCGTTCTATGCCTTCCTATCTCTTCCTCTCTCTTGTGCCTTCTCTCTTTCTCCCTATTCTTTCTTTCTCTAATCCTTCACACACTCCTCGCCCATCTTTCCTTTCTCCCTTTGCCTCACTCCCCTCCTTTGTCCTCCCCTCTAGTTCTCTTATCTTCTCCTTCACTGCCTCTCTCTCTCTCCCTTCTCTCTCTATAGTCTCTCCATTCTCTCTCTCTCTCTCTCTATAGTCTCTCTCTCTTACTCTCTCTCTCCCTCTATCTTACTCTCCCTCCTCCCTCTCTCCCTGTATCTCTGGTTCCCAGGTTTTCTGCTGAGCTAGCCCCTCTCTGAGCTGAGCTAAGCCTTCTCGTGGGCCACCGGGCCTCTGTTGTTGTGGTTCGGTCTGTCGACCCTCAGCACTTTTCTCTAGTGCTCTTCCTCTTTCCGCCCATGCCAAGACGTACGGAGGAAAATGCTGTCATAGATTCAGTCGGTCGTTACTTAAAGGGGAACCGTCGCGCTTGGCTGGTTTCTAATATAAGAGAGTACTGTTGTGAAAAAATCAACGGTCCGCAACATCAGCTCTATTCCCATCACAGAAAAGTTGGGTCATTGACGTCATTGGTCCGGGATTTGCGTTCTCCATAAGTCCGATTCGGTTTTAGTTTTTTTTGCAGAAACAGAGGTTGATGTTGCAGGCTGTGAACACAGGTTGTATATGAAGCAGTGCTCTTATATTAAAAAAATAGCAAGCATCAGCTCCCCCTTTAACCAAATGGAAGTGAAGTGTGAAGACTTACTCCTCCTCCTCCTCCTCCTTTCTACTGCTAATAGCACAGCTCCCACTCTCCTGAAAAACCTGGAGTACTCGGTGACTATTACCATGTCGTCTGCTATGGATTGTAGTTGTAAAGCGCTACGACCATTGTGAAATGGCAAAATATATTTTAAAATCCATCTTCCTTGTCATGTAGTTCTGTTTGAGACTCAAACATTCTCCTCAAACTCTCATGAAAGCATTTGGGAGTTTTATTTGAGGAAGTGTGTGTGAACAGGTGTGGGTGCTGAGCTGTATTGGGTAATTATAATGACCTTCCAACAGTCAACGTACCCTCTCAAAGTACACATCAGCCGACTAGGAACTTCCAAGGTCCACAAAGTAAAAGTCCTACCAGGTGTTTTGACTCAACCAGCTGCACTTGCTAATAATTAGTACAATTAAGCCACACTTAAGCTAATGACTCGGCTGACTCAATGCTATTCCACTGCTGATATACATAAAACATTGTTTTGATGGTGGTTGGTTGTTTCAATGTCATTAGAATATCTTTGTCATGTATTGAATTTACTTACCAACATCTATGAGTATTTCTTCTTTCTTGTATTGGAAAGATATCAGATTAATTTAGTGATGCATTGAAATTATGCAGTGGTGAGTTGTTTCACCAAATTCACTGTAGACCTGTAGGTTATGGTGAAATGGAATCACTGGTAAAATACTCTCATACAAAAGTACTGTACAACTCAAATCTAACCTTCTGTCCACTAACTATCCATTCAATTAAACATCAACATTCAAAGTATTGTATCTCCAGTGTTTCCTCATGTTTATTTGTGTGTATATGCATATTTTCTATATTTCACCTTTTTATATTATTGCCTTATATTTATTTATTTACTATATTTTAGTGGGTGTTCAATATTTTCTATTCCCTATTTTTATCATTATTTTTCTATATTGAGCAGAGCACCTGTGATGGTTACAATTTTCCTCAGGATTAATAAAGTATTCTGAATCAGAATTGGAAAGGCAATAAAAACTAAAAAGGCCACTGTGCTATACTCACGTTGTGCATCATGTCCTCTCCTACCGCTGTGCATCAGAGATATCTGGCCGTTGAAGAAGAGTGTGTTCTCCTCTCTTCTGCTCCTCAGGTCCTGCTCAGGTTCCCATGATGTCCCCTAATGGTTCAGTGCCTCCAATCTATGTGCCTCCTGGATATGTTTCACAGGTAAGTCCTAGTCTAGATGGTCTACTCTTCTCCACCACGAGTTCCAGTATCTCTACCTCCATTATCTTCATGGATCCTAGAATACAAATTATGGTCTCAGGACTATATAGAGAGGCAGATATTGTGAAATTCTTTCTGTTGTTCCTTAACAAGGAAATTGGTTTGCAGCCGGGGTCATATGGAGGTAGAGATTTGTGCGTAGTAGTAGAAATCTGCAGATTAATGACTGATGGTATCGTACATTGTCCATAGCAGACAAACAACGAAGAAAATGATAATAAAAAAGAACAGTTTCCATAGTGACGTGCTGACTGCTGTCTGACTGTTGACTCACTGTTGGTCTGATGTTGGATGAATGTTTGACAACTGTTTGCTGACTGTCTATGGGGCTGTTGACCGACTGTTGGCCAACTGTTTGACGATTGTTGACCGACTATTGGTCTGACTGTTAATCGAGTGCTGTCTGACTGTGGGCCAACCTTTGGTCTAACTGTTGACACAACTGTTGACCGACTGTTAGTTCCGCTGTTGGTCCAACTGTTGGTCCGACTGATGACCGGCTGTTTTTCCCTTCGGCCCCCACCAGATCATCGAGGAGAACGGGGTGCGTCGGGTTCTGGTGTTGCCCCAGCAACCAGAGTTCCACCCGGGGGGTCACTCCCCCCTGCATCACCCACCGCCTCCACCCCACGCCCACCTGCCTGCCTTCATCCCCCACCCCGCCATGATGCCCCCGTTGCCCCACCTCTACACGGGCATGGCCGGGGGCGTGGGGGACATGGGCTCCCAGTACATCTCCCAGTATCACCCAGCACACATCTACTCAGAGCAGGGTGAGTGTCCCGCTACGGGAGTGCTTGTGATTTATGCCTTTTATGGACAGTGAGGAGAGACGGGAGAGTGAGTTGAAGGCAGGGCTGCACGATTATGACACAAATTATACATTGTTGCCCGATATTGTGATTGCGATTATTCATTACAATTAACAGATTATCAATTAGATGAATATTCTGTGGTGCCTACTGTATATAAGGAACAATAATAAAAAAGCTGTAATGGTTTGTAATTTGATTTTAATGTAACCGGTGTACAAAATCAGATTTAAAAAAATGTCATCTTTTAAGTAAATTAATTGCAATCTTTAACCATTAACTAATTGCAGAGGCCAAAATTGCAATTTCAATTAATATGCAATTGTATTATTAATAAAATTGTAATATGCAAATTGTGCAGCCCTAGTTGAAGGAGAGACATATTGATTGGTGGGAATTGAACCTGGGCCACAACAAGACAGCACACCCTAGCCTAGATTATTAGCCTTTTGTGATAATCGGTTAAAAAATATATACTTTTGTTATTGACAATATAAGTCGCATACAGACAAAGAAAACATGAATACAGACAAAACCATCACATACAAAGCTGACCAGGCCCAATAACAAAGTGACTCTGCGGACGGCCTGGCAGCCTGTCAGTGTGGCTGCGTGGAACAATGACAACACATTACAACAACATGATATCGGCATTATATATCGGCCATCGCCCCCCCTGCTCTCTAAATATCGGCATCGGCCACTGAAAAACCCATATCGGTCGACCACTAATTGTGAGAAGAACCAACGCAAGCTACAACATTGTTGTGATGAAGACTTAACTTTGCGGCACAGAGGATAAACAAACGGCGTGGGGTGAATACATCATCCACTAGCACCACCAACTCTACGATAATGGCCTGTGAATGATGTTAAGCTACAATATCAACCTAAACATATGTACTAGTGTTGCTTAATGGAGACGGTTAAATGTGAAAAGCTACCATGATTCATGTTTATATTTTAACACGCAGCACGTTAAGCGGTGGGTTTTCCTCATGCGTCTCCGTCTCCTCCCTCAGTCTCCACAGATTCCCACCCCCAACACGGGCGTCCACAGTTTGTCCACCGGGACGACCGAATGAGCAAAACCTATGAGCGTCTGCAGAAGAAGCTGAAGGAGCGACATGGTGGAGGAGGAGGAGGTGGGGGAGGAGGAGGAGGAGGTGGTGGACAGTTGAAGGACAGCCCCCCATCCTCTCCACAGAAGAGCCGTGGCAGCACCCCCACCGCGGCTGACGTCCATAACGGAGTAGGGGGAAAGGGGCTGGAGTTTGACGCTGGCCAGCCCAGCGCCGGAGCTGGAGCCGATGGGCTGAGTGGGCGGGGCCAATCAGAAGGTACAAAATCAAATCCTGAATGAATCCAGGTTATATACAAACACAAGCACAATGGATAAAGTGATATGCGTAGGATACGTAGGATAGTCTAGTGGTTAGGCCAAAGGGTTCTGGATTCGAACCCCAATGTCCACCTGTAGGCATCCTAATGCAAGATGCCCTTATCCTTACCTGGTCCTTAAAGACAAAAAGTCTGCTTTGGATGAAGTATTTGTGAAATAAAAGCGTCTGCTGAGTGTAGTAACACTCCAAACAGCAGACAGTTCAATGGACTGAAGTTGGCAAGACTGCTTGAGTGGGTGGTTGTGAAAGGGATGCTTTTGGCCTGTGTCAGAGTAGCCAAGCACTAAAGTCAGTCACCTCAGGGACCCAAGTGATCACAGAACCAGCTGAACACCACTGTGGTCGGGCTGTCACTTCCCATCGTCTGCAGGGCTAGAGTCTAGTGGCTCAGGTGTTCGACTCCCAGCCAGAAGGCCCTGGGAGTCAAAACCTGACGTGGTTCGCCTCTGAAAATAGTTTCCCCAAGCATCAGAAGCTGGTGTCAGAAGTGGGGCATGGGGGGGCAGAATATCAGAATTACCATCCGCATGGAGGTTGTGGTTTATTCTCGGAAAGAGAAAAATGTCACCTGAAAAATTCACTGTTGAGGAATAATACACGCGGATTCCTGCACGTCGTCATCTTTAAATAAGTCCCATCCATACATTTATAGATGATGTGGAGCTATTTCTGCCACAGACTCCACATGACTCACATCAGCCTCCGGCTGTTACAGCTGCTGTAGGTGACAGTTGCAAAGAGAGAGAGCAGAAGAGAGCGAGATTCCAAAAACTAACAACCAACCCCCCCACAGGCCACACACACACACACACTCTCCCTTCCCGTTTCTCTGGCTTTGAGAGTTGTTGCATTTCACACACCTGTGGTGGAGCTATGATAATGCCAGAAATAAGGTCTAAAACTGTATCATACTGAGGCAGGTGCAGCCCAGAGCAGATATTCTCACAGAGCATTTCACTCACTAATAGCTGACGGATAACTAGATAAATAGCTCTTAAAGGCCCTGGACACCCAAATCCACAATAATCTAAAACTATGTATTTTAGGGTCTTATGTACATACTAGTAAGCATCTAAATAGTATTAGACATTAGTTTCCATGTCTGAAATATTGTCATTTACGTATTTTACTCTTTCCTGATTTTGGGTTTGAATTGACTATGTGACCCCGACGCTGCCTAGCGAGCCTCCCAGGGGGGCGGAGGGGGCTGCTGGCCGTGCGACGAGACGCGCCCTGAGGCGGCTCGGCTCGTCCAGATAGCAAAGCATTTTGTAACTCGCCATTCAGTGACCAATTCAAATGAATTGTTTTGAGGCTTCTCCTCTGATGAATCACACGGCTCAATCATATAGGGCTGGACTACACCGACTGCAATGTGTGCCATGTCATGGAAATTAGAGATCGTTTGACATGGGCGGAGCCAGGGAGAAGTCAATCAAAACGGGACCTGACACGCCCACACGGTCTTGGCAAAGTCTCAACAGCAAAATGAGCAGCTTTTTTGATCTAGGTTTTCTAATAGTTATGAACGGTTTTTTTCACTCCGATTTTTGTGGATGCTTAATGAGACCCATGATATCATAAATGCATTTTTATTATTTCAAGCCACGTGTCCATGGCCTTTAAATCTTACCTTTTTAAGTCATGTACAAATAAGTAAAAGATGACAAACGACGACTTGGCTTCTCTTGTCGGGGGTTAAGCGGTCGGCATACGTCATGTGGAAAAGTTGTACCTCAAACGCGTACCTCACCTTTTTCGGCAGTTCTCCGCAAATGGCAGCAATGCAAACTTTGTGTGCGACTCGTCAGAGCAGCAAGGCGGGCGTGATTTATTTTGATCTGATTTCCCCGTCTCCATGGAGACCC
>OMKN01077832.1:0-12462 GCA_900302345.1 Melanonus zugmayeri
TAACTCCCTCCCCCCCCACCTCCTCCCATAGCTCAGTGAACTGAAAAAGACCAATGGTGGATTGATGCGTTGTACTTCAACAACACACACACTCTTATGTGTACAGAAACACACACTCTCTCACACACACACACACACACACACACACACACACACACGCATGCAGGCGCAGTGTGTATAGGATTGTGCATAATCCAGAGTACTGTGCAGCTCATTAGAAACAGACAAATATTCAATTAGTCACCATAATGGGCAGCATAAAGCATGTCTGGGGTGCGGAAGTGTGTACAAGGTCTCCTTCCGAGTCAGCAGTACTAAAACAACCAGCCAAGAATTTATAGGCCAACCCTTGTGAATGATTATGTCTCTTTACGTTACCAAATGTGTGTTAGTTTTTTCTTGCGAGCATTGCAAATTAGTGTTTCCGTTCCAAAACAAATGCCCCCTGCTCTCATCCACACACACAAGTAAGAGGTGTGTGTGTGTGTGGGGGAGTGATCAGTGTTGATCAGTCACTATTGAATGTGAGTGGAGAGCTAAAAAGTTGCTACACAAAAGAAGAAAATACATAACAGCCCACGTCAGTTTGGATTCAGAAAGTGTGATCCGCACCACCGTACAACAATGTTTTCTGACAATGTGCTCTCTTGTAAAAAATAAAAAAAGAGACAGCAGCAGGTGAAGCAGTACTGCTGTACCAGCTTCTAAAGAACCACGCAGCAGTTAACAGTTCAGGTTTCTCTGGAGTATATGAGGTGATACGAAACACTGCTGACTCAGCGACTGTGACCGCTGGACATTTTTACAAAGACAGCGATGGGGGAGGAGGATCATGGTTTTTTACCTTAATTGATTCATTGAGACAAACAAACCCTTTTTGTTCAACGCAACGATGCGTTGAGATTTGTTTTTTTCAAGGACCCAGCCTTCCCTGATAGGAACAACCTCTAACTACACTGTCCATCTCAGAGTTCTCGCACCGATAAGCTACTGTTCTGGTGTAATCCTGGCTGCAAATACCCTTGTGTATCCTTGGTACAACAACAGATCTTAACAGTCAATTGCGCCGATAAAATACGTTATCTAATACTCCATCCAGGTGGAGATAGAGATCTCTGACAGATGCTACTATTGGTGATTACAACTCAATTGATCGTCGTAGCAAAAAGGCGTGGGTCAGTGTTGGATGAAGGTGGTGAACAAAGCCTTTTCTTTGTCCTAGTCAGTCATAGGATATGGTTCTGTTGAACTGAACGACATGCTGGGTGAACAGAGTTAACATGTATTGACAGGGAGGAGTTAAAGAAAACGTCAATAGCTAGCAATGCCATGTAGAAATCAATGTTTTCATGTACATGTTAACACAAACAGCAGATTATGTATAATGTATAGTGTGTCAAATGTCAACACTGATTTATGTTAACATTATTGGTTATCCTTGGAAATAGACCACTTTGGTGTTGGTAAATAATGGTGACGTACTGTATTTTGTAGGCGGGCTAGCCGGCGGCGGCTCTTGACAGGTTGTCTCTGTAGAGGTGGCAGGAAAATACAAATATGGGCACGGAATTTCTTGTTTAGCTAGCAAACTTGAAACACAAAACATTGTTATGGATCATTCACATGCCTCCGTTTATTTTAAAGGTTTGTCGGCACAAGATAAGGAGAGAAATATACTAAATAAACCCATGCTCAACAATGGGATGAAGTTGCCAGACCCACACTCACAGTTGTCATTGTTGGCGTTAACTACTAAATGTCCAAGTGCAATGGCTGGACATTTATACATATCTTGTTGACACACCTAGTGTGCGTACTAAAGAGAAACTAAAGGCAAGTCGCTAGATGCATATAATTATGCGCTGTGTGGCAATGTCCAAGATATAGGATTCCACTTGGTGGAAGATGTTTGTGTGCTACAGACTAAAGTAGTATTGCCTAGCCAGCGGCAAGGACACAAGACAGAATTATGCATGACTATGATTAATAAATCAAACAATTACATAGGCCTACTGACAGCTACTGCCCCTGCATGGCTGGGTATAGTAACTCTTCTTAAACTATCAAGGCAATGTGTATTGGATGAGATGTAACATTGTCAATGTTATCTATAATAAATATGTTATTATATTTATATTATATTTCATTTATATATTTACAACTGAATTTGAGTTATTTTGTATTCTATGAATTGCATAATAATACTTATCAACTTCATTTATAAAGCACCTTTAATATGTTATATGTACTTTAATAGGTCTAATGTTTTCCTTAAATCTACATGGTCTAATATAGCCTCATAATTGCAGATTATTTATTGTGATAAAATTATATATACATATATAAAATTAATGCGATAGTGTTTTTCAGTGTTTTTCATGTTCTTTTCAGCATTCAGCTTTATATCTTTACCATATAAAAGTGATTAAAATAGTTGTCTTTAAAGAAAACAATATGACTGCATTTTCCTTTCTAGTTAATAAGTTGATTTTTGAGGATAAGACTTGTAATATTAAAAATACTTAAAATAGGCCTATAAGATTGTATTTCTCCACTGTACCATGATCATATTCTGCAATGCAAAAACTACATTACAAAAAGATAAGACTCCTGACTGAGTAGCATGATGACAGTTTATTTTCTTTATAGAGGTCACAGATGGCGCCCTGAGGGAGTCGCTTGGTTACAAAGCTCCTGTTGGTAGTCTGGGGGCTGAAATGCAATGCTGGAATCTGACTCAACCATGGAAGACCCCTGAGCTGCTGTGAAGTCAGGCAGAGACGATTTGCTGGTTGTTTCTGCCCTCTTTCCCCTTCTATGAACCTATAACAAAAACAAATACAGATAAATAATAAGTCAACATATATAATACCGTACAGTCAATAAGTTAGGTTAAAAGTAGAAAATAAAGTGAGCCACCGGTGCAGACAGTCTCAAAAACAGGTGCCGCCTTGTGTGATGGAATGAAGATGGAATAGTCTGGGCTTTCTGGATTCATTGATTCCTCCCCTGCAAAATACCATTGCTCACTACACTATTATACTGAGGTAGCCCTGTAATGCTAACTTTAATGCTAACTTTAGTTAACAATGATTAAGCTGTTAGTTCGTAACTGTTACTTTATTAATGTCTGCCTTTGTGTCTGTGTCAGCTACTGGAGAAAACCTGAAATGGGCTGCAGAGACAAGAACGATGAAAAATCCACCAGTCTGTTATTTTAATGGCTTACAAATGTCTCCGTTTAGTGTTGAAGGGGTTCTTTTGGGGATGGAATGCGATAAAAATGAAGGCAATCTTTTTTGCCATTTCTATTCTGACAGTCGACGGCACAAAACATTTTGTCCGTGTTTTTTGTGACTATTCCAACTTTCTCCGTATCTCTTTACACTATCTTCTGCCACCAGGCTACTGCTGTGATGTAATCGTGACGTCCACTCCAGTGATCTATTGTATATCAACTAAAATGATTAGTCTTCGTCTAAACCTGAAGTAAATGGCTATTCTAATTGAGCGAATGGCGTTCTTTATTTGATTAGAATACGATTTAGTACTGCAGTTGTAAAGGCACAACTGTTCTTCAAACAGTTGATTGAAATGATTGAATTTACCATTTAAATATAAACAAGTCAAGTCAATTTTATTTGTATAGCTACAGTCTCAAAGGGCTTCACAGGCCTAACCATAGCCACCCAAAGGGCAAGACAAAACTCCCTTAATATCAAGAAAGAAACCTTGAGAAAGAATGCAGTGTGGGGGATCCCTCCTTCCAGGGATATTTAGGAGTGCAATGGGTGCCATAATGGACATACAGTAGTAGCATTACAAGCAAACAAAGTTATAGACACACAGTTAGTTTTGGCGATTAGACCCCATTGTGATTTCTTCTTCATGGGATGAAGAAGCCAGGAAATCAGCCGGGAGATGAGCTTTCCCCTGATGGTGTCTAGACACTGGTGGCTAGATGGAATCCCTGGTGAAGTCTGGTCTCCACTGGATACATCTCCTGCTGTGGGAGACAGAAGGAGCCCAGGACTTGGAGGTGAAGGGGATGGAGGAAATCAAACTGGGACTGGACTCCAACTGGACAAGGTAAATCTCTTGAGACCGCACACAGCGGCTTCAGGCGCTCTGCAACTGACCAATTCACACCGCTCCAACTTTCTCTGTAACGTTCTAAAACTGTTCTGAACCGCCTCTAAGGGTAGGTCAAATCAAAATTACCTACATTTCAACTATATTATCCTTTTAAAGGCTAAACTAAATAATTGAGCATTATTACAACACACTTACACAGTAATGATATATTATATGTTATATTTTCTCTACAATGTTAAGATGATGTGCAATTACTTCCAATAATTAGGACATTTTCAAAAAGAGTGGCATAGCTGACATATCAACAGTGGCTAGTTTTCTATTTTACAGGTAAAAATACCTGTAATTGGCTCATTATGAAGACATAAATCAGTTGTAGATTAATAGGCCAAAATATAACAATACAGTGGCTAATTGGCTGGAGATGAAGCCACCTTTAAGCTCGTAAGAAAAAGAATACATTATGAACTGTACAGTATTGTTATTATTACAAACCGATAAAATGAGCATGGTGAGGCAAGGAGTCTTTACCTCCATGTTGTTCTCTCCTGCTGGAGATCACCACTGCCCCCCCCCTGCACATAAACTCTCACATGGGGAGGCAAGGCCACCCGCAACGTCTCCCAAACGACAAACAATAACAACCGCCGGCAGTCGCCGCCACCACCACAGTGCCTAAATACTGTAATATGATGACCCAATAAAAGAGAGAATGGCACTACACTTCCATTTACTGAAGTGTACTTATGTGTCTATATATCTGGATCTGTCACGCCCTGTGTCTTGCGTGCAACCGTGTGTGTGTGCGCGGCTGTAAATGTGTGTTTGCGTGCAATTGTGTGCGTGCCTGTGTGTGTATGCATGTCTGTGTGTGTGTACGTGTATGCTTATGTTTGTTCCGGTGTGTGATACTGTGTGTGTGTACCAGTGTGTGATACTGGCTGTGCCAGGGTCAATGTACGCCTGGTGTGTACAGTGCTGTTGTCTTGACTGTAGTGCTGTGATGCCTTCTCTCCTATGTTGGAATGTTAGTTATTATGTTGGTAGTAATGTTTTTCGGTCACTGTTTGGTAATTAATCATGAAATGATTTGTCATTACGTGTTTGAAACTGCCACAGCATTTCTCTTGCGAAACAAAGTTTTCATGAGCCTAGGTTACGGTATATTTACGTTTATTTAGGATTTTACAGTACTACAACTCTCTTGAGTCCTCTCAATATGACGGAGTATTGCCAACAAAAAATCCCATAATGCATTTTGATGTAGAAGCCCTATACCAGTCTCTGGGAAATGTTACTCTTGAGAAATGTTGAGGACAGGTATGTCTCTGTCTCCCCGGATGGCACCCTAACCCCCTCTGTCCCCCAGTGAAGCAGGTTAGGGAGCATTATGAAGATGTCTATGAACTGCTAGACACGCAGCAGTACTTACCCACCAAGTGTAGCGTGTCCTGGACAAGCTTCTTCCCCATGTGTCCTCTTCTTGAACTATATTAAATCCACCAGGGATTGGATTCTGTTATTGTGAGTCGAGAGGTTTTCAGCAGGAGCCAATGATGTCAATGGATGATGAGGGACTAACTATCTATATTCTGGGAAAATAACAAGCAACCCATTGACAAAAGTTATCTAGGCTGAATGGATTTTTTGACAGATCTGATTTCCTGTTCTCTTATCGGGTGATAATAGAACATGAAATCCTATCAGTCAAAAATAGTAAAAAATACGGCCTAAGTTAGAATACTAGATCATGTGAAAGAGGCCTCACATCAAATCTAAACTAAACACTATAGAAGTATTTGTATACTATAGGATAACATATGTGTCCCTACTGAGGTCGGATTGCAACTCCTGGAGTACGAACACTTCACTTATCTAGTGGGTCTTCCAAGAAAAAAACAGAACAGACAGGAGATAATCAGATAAAGCATTCGGTAGATAACCGTGCAAAAGTACATTTCCTTTCTTTTGGCACAACATTTTCTGTTGTTCCCCAGAACAATTCCCTCACGCCCTAGCTCCAGTGTCGCTTCATCCTCGGCTACATGATCTATGATGCCCTCGGTCCGTCCCATACTTCAGCACAAATCATCCCTGTGCTCTCCAAAACATCATGGGCTGGGAAGATGTTCCTCCAGGAGCCAGCAGTCTGCGCTTGTTGTGCCGCAGCAGCCAGCGGGAGGACCATTATACACGACTATTATTATTACCATTAGACCATCGTGTCTGAAGTCTGAACCTGGAGACAGGCCAGAGCCATCGCTATAGCCAGGGGGAAAATGCACCCAGCGGCCCCCCGGCTTCCGTCCCAGGGTGTAGAATTCATGGCCGTCTGCCATGGATCATCACCTCGGTGACAGAGAGTAGTTAGCCGGCTCTGTGTCTCCGTGTATATGGCCCGCACACCTCATCGACGGGTATATCGGATTAGCATGTAGATGATTTGCGACATGGTGTCCGCCAATCCTCCAGTCATCAGCCGGTAGTGCTGCACCACCTTGACTTGTTAGAAGGGCAAGTGGCCTATAGTTGATGTGCAATGGGTTCGATACGCTTCTCTGGGGCATAGCAACAACAGCCAACCTGGACCCGAGGCTTGATAGATGCAGTTTTGTTATTAGACATGAGTAGGAGTTCAAAGTCAACATGCACAGGGTACAGTAAGGCTATTTTCTGTTTATTTTTTGTTATATTTTGGTTCATAATGATCTTGCTGTTGTATACAGCTAGTACATATCAGCATCTCAACATCTAGCCCTTTGCGCATAGCAACAACAGCAAACCTGGACCTAGACTTGATAGATACAGTTTTGTTATTAAAAGTCAACATGCACAGGTACATGTATTTTCAGAACTGGATAATCCACATTCAAGTAAGGCTATTTTCATTGTTTGTTATATTTTGGTTCATCATGATCATGCTGCTGTATATGGCAAGTATATATCACCATCTCAGCATCTACCTCTTTGAGTACTATAGGCCTTTGTGTGTTATTATGTCCACCCTTTCCGAATCCCCCCTTTCCTAAATCGCACATACAGATCTGTTTTTTCTCATCAAGAAGCCGGGGATTCTTTATTTTCAAGAGCTGCCTCTGGTCCCTTCGGGTCCATCCATTACTGTTGTCACACGTTACCACTCCTCTCCACTGCTTTCTACCTATCTGCTCCAGTTTGCACTCCTCTCAAGTTTGTCTACTCCCATCTATCTCACTTTCTTCCTCTATCTACCCATCCTTACTCGACCCCTTCCTCCCTCCCCTAACCTCCAACCCCATTTTTTCCTTTTATTCCATTCCCTCGATTCCTGTGTATATCTCTTCCATCCAACCCCTCCTCGCATCTTTCCATCTCACACCACCACCACCACCACCACAGACCCTCTATCCCCTTATTTTCTTCCCTTTCCTCCCTCTCTCCCCTCCTCTCTGGTCTTTCCACAGACAGGAAGCCAATTGGAGTTGTCCAAACAAATGAGGGCTGTCTGGGAACATTTAAACCACCATAAATAACATCATGAAAGGAGGCAGACAATGAGCGAAACACAACGGCACACACATGCACACGCTCACTCACACACGCCCGCGCACACGCGCACACACAGTATACACACAGGCGTGTAGATATATAGTTGGAGCGGTGTGCTAATATGTCTGATAGTGTGCGAGGAGAAGATAAGGCTGGAGGCAGGGTCTGGCCTCTTAAAGCTGCCTGGGCTCCATGCGTTGCCGCGTGCCACTGACATCACTCAGCCAGGCATTAGGAGAGCACCTATTGTTGGGTTGTATTCCTGGTCCTGCAGCCTTTGTTTAGAATGCTGATGAAGCAATCACTGGCAGTAATGGGCTTTAGTGTGTGTGTGTGTGTGTGTATCCGTGTGTGTGTTCAGCGTGTATGTGTTTGTACCCGATTTTGCCTGTACCATGTGTTCAATCCATGTGTGTGATCTGTGTATGCAGTGTCATGCTCTCTGTGTCTGTATGTGTGAGATAATGAACGATACACTATTGAGATACATACGTTGCTATGAACAAAATGTGTTTCCTGTTCAGAACATTGTATCGTTATGTTTGCATCGGCTGATCAGCTGTGACACTGGCAGCTTCGGAGCTGATTAGAATCAGTGTTTCATCAATAAATTAGCACCCTGAATTATTGAGGTTGCACCCTCACAACCAGAGCCATTTCCACACAAAAATGATCTGTTAACCACCAAACACAACTCTATGAGAATGGGTTGCAATTAGAGGAACACATTAGTTTGAGATGTTTTGTGAACAAGTGTCTGACTGAACTGGTTCATTGGTAGTTCATGGTAGACAAAGTGTAAACTTCCAATTTTACTTCTGCGTGTTACTGCTCACCCATCTTTCTGTTTAACTCTCATGACCAGTTCTCTCTTGTCGTTGCCTGTCTGTCTTTTTTTTAATTACTTTTTAAATTTGGACCAAATTCTAGCTAGAATGCACGGCCAGACAGACAAGATTACACACAGGCTAATGTGCAAACACACAAAAACATGCGCATACACACACACACACACACACACACACTCACGCGCGCACACCCACACCCACACACAGTGATCCCAGCCAACTGCTTCTTTAAAAAACGAGCTGGCACTGGTTGTGAGCCACAGCACATCAGGCAGAATCCATTCTCCAAGAGCCAATTTTATTCTTGGAGATGTTAAGTAGCTACGTCCCAAGGTCAATATAAAAACATTTCTTTGGAAGGCTTTCTTCTGTCCTTGTAAAATTGGATAGAGATTAATGTTGTTTCCCAAGCGAAAAACAAATATATTTAAATTGTACTTAATATATTTTTGGTATATTTAAAGGGACCTTCCGCCGATTTTCGATATTTTAATGGTCTCCAAGTTGCTTAACAAAAGCCAACACATGAAAAAAACAGCTTATGAATGTGTTCTGTGGATCAAAATATGGCTATTTTCATTCCCGGAATGTCCTGGAAAATGGCTTTTTCCCGGGACTTCTGGGTTTTCAAAAAACTACAAACGCTTTCTTAGTGCCCTCCCCTCCTGGCATAATCACCCATCAGCTTGGAGTTTGGCTCTGTGAGACTCAGTTGCCTTGTTGTTGTTAGCCTGAAGAGCTACAAAGATTTTACAATGGCTGCTAGCAATGAAGACCAATCTACGGATCAAATGAGGACTATAACTTCAGCCAAGTCTTACTGAGTGGAAGGAATGACGGATATTTAATTGAGCCAGAATACAATGCAACAGCGTGTTCAGAGTCCTGCTGTTTAGAGTCTCTCATTCAAGTAATAAAGTATCGCTACATGGAAGTTGGACAAATAATTTGTATGGCTATGTTTATAAATGCAGTATTACCACATTAAATTAATAAAGTAGCAATGCTTATATACATGCAGCACAGACGTTTTCAAATAGGTTTATGGCGATGTTTATTCATGCAGTATTGCCGTTACTAACCTACCATTTTCAGAGTTTACTACTGTAGTATTAGTAAAACCGAAACACAGTAAGCTCTACGAAGATCTACGGTCTAGCATTTCCACTGTGAAGATGAGGATTACAATGTCTGCGGCAGGTACAGAAGACGGTACAGACCAGTCCATGATATGATACAAACCCACCAGCTGATGGGGAAGCGGGACGTGGCACAATCTCTGTTATCAACTGACCATGGATATATTATAATAACATGGACAGGATTGAAGAAGGTCAGCAAATTGTTTTAAGTCACACAAGAGTTTCAACGCCATGTTGGACTTTCTTTTCTCTGGAGGCTTTCTTTATGATACGTGTGGTGATATGGCAGGCAACTCACTATAGAAAATAAAATTGTGTATTGATACAAAGCTTGGAGTTTTTTATTTTTCTGTTTACAGGATGTATTTGTTTGAGCTGGTTTTCACAGAGGGAGCTGCCCATACATGCAAGCGCATGTGGATACAGGTAATACATCATGTAGTTTGGTAATGTTTAATGTTTGTCATGGTCATTGGGCCTCATTCATAAAATGATCTTATGCACAAATTTGTTCTTACACTTGTGGAGTTTTTTTTAGCCCTCAAGCTTGTCTCGTAGAGAAGACCTAGAGGCTGGGTAACCCCTGAATCTAGGCACCAACTGGCTAACATTAATGTCTATGCAGCCTGGGTGATTGGTAGTTGCAAGAGGCAGACAATAGATTTCAGGGGGAAGGAGTTACAAATAACCAGCAGGCTTTGCTTCCTGTCTGTAAGACTAACCTGAGGGCTAAAAAAAACTTGTTATGTGAGTATAACAACATTTCATGAATGAGGCCCATTGTTTGAGCTAGAATATAACTAGATCTGTATGCTCTGTGAATTGAAACTTTTAAAATGATATGATCCCTGTAAGCAGCCTGGACTCCATCACTGAGTGCAGCCCTTATTGCACTCCTGAGCACTGTTGGGTATTCAAAATAATCTCGAATCAGGAGACGATAATATATTTAACCAAACTTTATTTAACTTAACACTGGATAGTTCTAAGGAGAAAAGGAGGGTTCTATGAAAATAAACTTTTGAATACCCAACAGCACCAAGCCCAGACCCCAGAAATAACATGGTACACGACAACATAGTAAATTATACTCAAGCACACTCAGAATATAGGCTAATATTTAAGATATATTCTACATGTTGGTATTCTACATTGGTTCAATAATAATGATTTTGGTTTCACATAGTGAGGATGACATCCTGCGTTTCCTGTCAAGTAAAGTTGATGGCAGTAGGGACTTAAAGATCTGCGTGTCTCGCACAGACTTAAAGAACAGTGGTACAATAGCAGTGGCAGAAGAAAGGAACCCCTGCCAAAACTTTGAATGTTACTTTCATTGGAGAAGCAGGAGTTGACACAAGTGCCAGTTGAAAGGAATGTATTATCGGAATAAGTTACCAAGTTACCAAGTACATTTTCATTCATAAAATACCTGTTTGGATTCACTGAGGGGTCAGGGACAGCATCTCTTCTGTATTTTGTTGTAGAATTAGTGAGTGGCATAGAGAAAAACCTCTTTGAGCAAAGAGGGGACAGGAGTAGGAAGAGTCCCATCTACTCCATGAGTGATATTGATGTTTTTTCAGGTTAGCTAAGTTTTAATTTAAGACTGTTGCGAGTAACGTTGTCATCCTCCTAAAATAACCTAAAATAAATATTAGTGACGTGTTAAACAGTAAAGATCAAATAAAAAGGTATGGATGGAATGATAATGTATTAAAATAGTGCATGCCGGCCGATGCCAATTATTATTGATGCCAATTATTATTGATGCCAATTGAGGAGATTGATGCCAGTACAGGATAACCGATGCAAAACTAGGAAATTTAAAGGTGTCATTGCATCGTTTTTTCATAAATTGCAACTCCTTTTGAGATACGATAGGTCACTCCTAGTTGCATTATGCATGTTTCACGTGAAAATGTTCTTTTACCCCCATCGCATGCATTAGCCAATGAAAGAAAATAGAGGGATAAACAACAAGTCAGAGAAAGCCGAACAATGTGACGTCAGAATGTGAATTAGTATTCATGGGCTCGCCTACTTTGGCTTGCGCCCGCCTACAGGAAATCTGCTGCCAGCAGTCAGGTAGCAGAGCTCGAAGTACTACGCAAATGCATCTCTGTGTTCTGATCATTTTGACCACAGTGACTTTTCCAACTTCGGTGCCTACATTAGTGGTTTTGCTGCGAGGTTGTTATTAAGACCTGGATCTGTACCATCACGACAATTGAACACCAGCTCGCAGTCTGTAAGTTAAAAAATAACATGTTCATATTATAGGGTGACCATATTTTCATTTCCAAAAAAGAGGACACTTTAGCCCTGTTCCAATTCTCTTTTCTTAGCCCTACCCCTAGATTTGAAGTGCCCTTAAGTTTGAAGTGCACTTCAAAACGGAGCCACAAGGGCTAGTGGTTGAAATCTTTCCCTAAGAAATGGAACACCACTTGAAATAGGACACCACTCGTTACGTCATCAGTAGCTGACGATTGCACATGACTACGTAACACACCAGCGACAGCAGAATAATTTAATTATTTACTTTGTGGAAATACAGTATGATGACAATAGTGTATCTATCTCAGAGAATCTGCTATTAATGCTCACACACAAGACTTCATTAAATCTGTTTGAACCACAAATAGCTTTCCTTGAAATTACAAAAATAGTCAAAGTAGAAAAATGAAAAAAATATAAATATATACACATAAATAAATGACAAATGTGTGAACACCGTATTACTAAATACTATTGAACGAACTGAACATTAGAGTTTGTCAATCAATTTCTCAAATAACCGGACGGATTCCTCCTTGAGGAAATCCAGGACTAGATTGGCCTTTCTT
>OMKN01077914.1:0-16132 GCA_900302345.1 Melanonus zugmayeri
TCGCTCTAGGGGCTGTTAATATGTCACTTTATTAAGTTTTAATATTTTTTCAGGCGAGAAAGTAACCATGTAGATTCAGAATATGTAGTCAGTTTATCCAAATAACGCTTGTTTGGAAATTTGCGCTGATATTTTCGGACATGTGGAGCCGCTGGCCGGGTGAGAGCAGCCCCGTCAACAAATACAATCGCGGACAAAGTCCTCGCGCCTACTCTTTGAGTAAACTTCGAGCATCTTTTAAGTATCTCGAGGCCGGGAAAAGTGTCCTCTTTTTTGGAAATGAAAATATGGTCACCCTATAGTATGAACATGTTATTTTGTAACAGAAAAGTAAATTTTTTTAACTTACAGACAGCGAGCTGGTGTTCTATCATCGCAATGGTACAGATCCAGGTCTTAATAACAACCTCGCAGCAAAACCACTAATGTAGGCACCAAAGTTGGAAAAGTCACTGTGGTCAAAATGATCAGAACACAGAGATACATTTGCATAGTACTTCGAGCTCTGCTACCTGACTGCTGGCAGCAGATTTCCTGCGGGCGGGCGCAAGCCAAAGTAGGAGAGGCCATGAATACTAATTCACATTCTGACGTCACATTGTTCGGCTTTCTCTGACTTGTCGTTTATCCCTCTATTTTCTTTCATTGGCTAATGCATGCGATGGGGGTAGAAGAACATTTTCATGTGAAACATGCATAATGCAACTAGGAGTGACCTATCGTATCTCCAAAGGAGCTCAATTTATGAAAAAACTATGCAATGACACCTTTAAGCTACCGAGTTTCCCGAATGTACCTTACCTGTGTGTGTGTGTGTGTACATCGGGTAGATCGATATCAATAATAATATTATTAATATTAAGTAACTCCTCCTACTTTCCCGGCCCTCTTCACGGGTCTGTTGTGTAATGGAAACGCGTACCTGGCGGCCCGGCATGGGTAGGATAGGTATGCGTGCCATACCGTACTGGGCTGGTCAGTGGAAAAGCGGCATTAGATGGCTGTATGTATACTGGCAAACATACAATCACGGTGGTATTTTTATTTTACAAACTGGAACTTTCATAAATCCTGTCTAATTATATAAAATGTGTGCAGTGGGCGGCTCAGTGGCTCAACCCACTGGTGTGCTACCCATGTAGGCAATACACCTCGTAGCGACCCAAATAATAATGCTAACATTGTTAGTTATAGAATCAAATGTTTTGCCCCCGTTAACATCCTGTTCTACTGGCAATAAATGTTGTTTCACTCCACCCTTAAAGTTGCAGCTTTGCGGTGGAATTTCCCTTTAAAACCAAAACTTCTCCCCCCTGAGCCCCCGAAATAAACATTACCTGCTGGAGGCGAAGGCCACTCCCAGCACACGAATACCCTTGCCCTGGGCCTCGGCCATCAGGTCTTCGTCCTCCTCCTCCTCGGCCTGCTGGTCGGGACGGTAGGGCGCCACCTTCAGACAGTTATACAGCTTCCTGCTGCAGGCCTGGGGGGCGGCAACCACCGTAACTATACTGTGGGCTCAACATACATCACAGCTCTGAGATGCCTGCTTTGGGGAAGGTCAAGGTGGCAAAATGAAACAAAAGAAGAGGTTGTCAATACCACTGGGACAGTGAAATGCAGAAAGTAAAAAATAAAGAAAGAAATGGAAAATAATCTTTTTTGAAAATGGTGAATACTATGTACTATATATGAAAAATATGTTAATACTAAATATGTGTGTTGTATGTATTGTGGATGAACAAGATTGTTTTATTATGAGAAAAAGTGTTCAAAGGTGTTCTTTGTTGTGGCCCTTGCTGGTTAGGGAACACAGGTTGAGCAGGAGGAGAACCGGGGGGGGAGGAGTACCTTGACGATGTTATCCTTGGCCTCGGCCAGCAGCTTGTTCTTTAGCTCCTTGGCCATCTGAGGGTACAAGAAGTGTTTGAGGGCATGTTCGATGGCCAGTGTCCGTTGGCGGTTCCACTCCTGCACCTGGTGGCTGAACTCGTCCCGGTAGTAGAACTGCTTGATCTCCTCGAAGTACGTCTGATCTCCGTATCTGCACGTTGAGGACAGATACCATACATAGACCCAGGGTCCAATGAGATTGTTTTACTTTTTATATCTGTACAATCAACGTGCCCTCGGCCGAAGAAAATGACTAATTTAACTATTTAGGATCACATTACATTTCTACAAGATAAAATACGATGATAATCCCAGACAGGGAAACATGGGAATCACATCTTAAAACTTTTCAAAGACCTTCATTCATCAACCTGGGCCTCATTTTCCCATCATTTGGGGTCTTTCTGACTAGTCCAGTATTAAGCGAGAACACACCCGCATAACGTCTCCATTGTAACCCATCGGGGCAATAGCGACCGTAAATGTATGTCTAAATGTATGTGTGTCTAAAAGTGCTTGTTTTTCCCACTGACAGGCTCAGATTGTTATAAGTGTTAGACAACATTATGGAAATGATCCCTACAGAGAAATACAACTTTTTTCTTTACCTTTCACTTGATCCGGGGTCCATTTGTTATTATGTCGTTCGTAACCTATGTAACCACCATGTTCTTACGACAATTATCTGAGCCTGTCATATGCAATATGGGGCGTTTCTGCCCTAGCGTGCAAAATACTGGGAGGAGAAAATGCAAATAGGTTAATTTGGCACACACAATGGGATTTCCCTTTGGAGGTTTTCCGGGCACGTCCAACTGGGAGGAGACTCCGAGGTAGACCCAGGACCCGCTGGAGGGATTATATATCCCTCCTGGCCTGGGAACGCCTCACCCAGGAGGAGCTGGAAAGCCTACTGCCCCCGCGACCCGACTCCGGATAAGCGTTGGACAATGGATGGATGGATGGATGGATGGGATTTACCAAACCTCAATTATATTATAACGCAATTATCCCTAGTTGATCCCCCGCAAAAAATACACCAACCAAACGTGCAATATGTTCTTTAGTACTCTTTATTTGGGATCTTAGTAAATCAGGCCCCAGGTGTTCCATCTTCCATCAAGCACACCTGCGGCCATCAGGCGACTGTTCAGCGCTTCAACGTACTAATCCAAGTGGTAAAGTTTTGACATAGCATTCCTATCCTTTTCCATGTTCTTTTCGTGTGGTTATTTTCTTTTTCCAGTCCTCTAACCCCAGTTTATGTTTCTTTGTCCACAATACCCTACCTCCGTGACTCCTACGGCTCCCAGTGAATTGCTAATTTTTTTATCCAAAGCAACTTACAGTAAGTACATTTGTCACCGCTCCATCCACTCCATCGTTCATCTCATCCCCCTACCTTCGGATCGCTCTCCTCCATTGCTCTCGAACTCGGATCACCTCGGACAACCCCTCTTGATCTTGGACTTGACTTTGGTAGCCGGCGCACGCACATTGTTAACAACTTAGTACACACTTCACAAACATTGGACGATATCCACACCATACATTTCCAACCCACCTTAGGCCCCATTTATTATTTTGTGGCAGTATTCGTGAATAAATATTCTTTATTTCAATTCTGTGTCCTTCTGCCTTGAGTTTCTGCTACACTGGTCTTTTGTTCTCTGTATGAAGTTCGTAACAGACCCCAAATTATGGGAAAATGAGGCCCAGTTTGAAAAAAACAGTTTCCTTTAAGTCATTTCTATTGAGACTCAAGGCCAAACTACACTACTGGTTCGAATCGTAGATTCACCATGGGTCTCTACACCTACAGTGCTTGCAATTGGGTCTTTGCAGTGATTCTGATCATAATCCGCCACAAAACATCAAAGATCGCAAATTCAGGTGATTGTTATCAAGTGAAGATGATTAGTTTGTTACAATTTTGAGAGTGGTGCAGGTAACCTATGGCAGCGGCCTCTGTGGGCTACGCAGGCGACGTTGAGACCCACAGTGGGTTGATTCAATGCATTAAGTATAATTTGGTCTCCATATCAGGCCGTGTCATGGATATGTAATGTCCTCCCCACTTACCCCTTCACTCCCAGCAGGTCGATGCAGATGGAGATGGAGAGCAGTCCCTCGTCCTCCGCCTGACACATGCGGAGGAACTGCTCCCCACTCAGCTCCTTCACGGCCTTGTTCTTCAGGTACTTGAAGGAGTAGCCGTAGTGAGCCTCGTCCACGTCCTAAATGGCGGTCAACAAGAGGTGATTAAAAGGACGGTAAAAAAAAAGAAAACCGCACCTTTCACTGTGCTAAAATGTACGTATGTAAAAATATATATAAAATAGAAAAATAGAAATACATATCTGTATTGGTTAATATGCAAAATTAACTAAAGTCGAAACTAGATATGAAGGATACCATGATGTATTAATTCATTAATAATTCAGTAATTATTTTAAGAATTACAAGTTTGCTGTATTAAGAATGTGTGACCAAAGGAAAAGTCAGTGTAAAACAAACAGAATTCAACATGTACAGCAACATTCCACAACAGTGCTTCATATTGTCCTATGGATTAGGTCATCGCAGTGGGCCTGTTTTTGCATGTTACCTCCATAAATACACAGCCGGATTAATCTGACTTATGAGTAGTCGCACAGTCTACCTTTTTGCCCTTCTTGGTGGGTTTGGTGTTGATCTTGGCTCTCTCCTGGAATGTCTGCCTCAGTACGTGTCTAACCAGGGGCTCGCGTGCGATCTGCATGGCCACCATGTACCGTGTGCCGTCCAGAACCGCTTCAGCAGTACCGAACTGACTGGACAACCAACACAACCACAAAGAAAATGTTACTTGAAAATGATTAGGAAAACATATGTTTGTTTTAACATGAACTTACTCTCATTGTATCCATGTTGTCTTTTTAATCAATCCTCCCACCAAATGTATCTGTTTTATATGCTATGCCTCCCACATAATGTTACTGTACTGATATAAGATAAGATAAAATGTACATTATTAATCCCAGATGGGAAACTCGGGCAATAATCTGTACTGTATTTTGTAGTATAATATATAATATGTAGTATAATATAATCTGTATAATCTGTACTGATGTAAACACACTCATGGCTAAATGTATATATCTGTACAGCACTTTAGTTAAACCTGGTTTGGGTTTTTCTCAGGTGCTTTTTATGAATCAAAAATAAACCTGATGAAGAAGAGTAGGGCTGAGTGAGGTGGCAGGGAGCGTGCATGACTGACCTGCACGTGTAGTCTTTGGCGAGCTCTAGGGGCTCGGCCGGGAACTGCTCCGTCTCGTGGCGCTGGTAGCTGTCTCGCAGGTTCTCCCCAAACTGCTCTGGAGTCAGCCCAAACTTCTTAGCCAGGCCATCTGGGGGGTGGCGAGAAGGCAGAAACACAGTACATTTCTACCATGATAAGACATGATAAGCTAAAGTAAGATAACATAACATAAACTAAGCTAAAATAACGTAAGATAGGCTAAGATAAGATGAGGGTAAAACTAAATAAATATATTTAAATAATTACACGTAATTTACATACGTGTATATATTTACATAGTATATAACCAGTATAGAATTGACATACACTGCAAAAGAACTAGTTCTTGAGGGAAGAAAAGTGGTTACATTTCCTATTTAAAAGGGATGGATGGAAAATGATGTAATATTGAAAACTGCACTCCAAGTGTGTGGATGTGTTAAGTGTTCAATAGCGACACACAGTGGCCCAGAACTCACCTAGCCCAGCACTCTGGCAGATGGTGTACATGTCTCTACGAGAAGCAAGCTTCAGGTCTGGCCCTTTCAACTGCTGCTCTCCCTCCTCCTCCTCCGGCTCCTCTTCCTCTGCATCCTGTTCTTCTGTGAAGGCAAGACAAACCTGTAGTTGCAAAAACAGAAGGTAATAAACTTGGAAAAAGACGTTTGGAAATTTGTTTGTTAGTTTGGTCGATTATTTCTCTGTTGTTACAATGCTAACTGTCTTTTATATTGTTGGAAAGCCTGTTTATTTACCTTTACAATGATGTCCAACTTGTAAGGATCATATATTTGTGGGATGAGCAGCACAGCTGATGTTTGTGGGTAGCGCCCAAGCAAAATTCTGTCAATGCTAAACAGTGTATTCTCCTGTTGGTATTGACTCTTGTTTTGAGCTCCACCTGTGTGCATGGGGCCTTACTAAAGTGATCATTTGGTGTCTGCTCCAAGCATCGGCATGCCACATTTGTCTAATCTGGATAAGGCCTGTGTGATAGGGCAAGTTGAAGCTGGTGTTCTGCAAAACCAAGTTGCAGCATTATTTGGAGTCAGCCCTGGTACCATCTCCAAACTGAAGGCCATGTTCTGTGAAACCGGTGATGTCAAAGACAGACCGCGAAGTGGGCGTCCCAGGAAGACAACACCCCAAGAAGACCGGTTCATCACCCTTACAACACTGAGGAACCGTAGGCCGTCTTCTAGAAATTTGCAGGCAAGGTTTGCAGGACGTTATGGCATACAGATCTCTGATCAGACGGTCAAGAACAGACTGCACACAGCCAATCTCCGAGGTCATAAGGCTATCTGCAATGACTGCCCTTCACTGTCAGGCCCGTTTGCGCTGGTGTCGGCAACACCGACAATGGAACCTGAACATGTGGGAGAATGTCATGTTCAGTGATGAGTCTAGGTTCTGTCTGCGGAAGTTGGATGCAGGGTCAAAGTATCGAGACGATGTGAAGAACGCTATGCTGATTGTTGGACCGAGTAACAGCTTTTGGTGGGGGCAGTGTCATGGTGCGGGGCGGCATCTCCATCACTGGCAAAACAAGGCTTGTCATCATTGAAGGCCATCTCAATGCAGTGAGATATCGGGATGAGATTCTGCAGCCAATGGCATCTCCACAACCTGGGACCCGCTACCCACATAATCAGCTGTGCTGCTCATCCCACAAATGCATGATCCTTACAAGTTGGACATCATTATAAAGGAAAATAAACAGGCTTTCCAATTATATGAAAGCAATCTCAGACTCTGGTGTGGACCAAACAAGAGAATTCTGGTCTGCTTGAAAACAGAGGTCTCGGTTTGCTTGCAAGTGAGTTTCGCCTCTCTATTCAGTCCAATAGACGAGCGCCCATTTTGACCACGTGACATTGTTCAGAAAGTTTGGGCCGCTGGACAAATTGCAGCGTGAAAGCAAACCAAACCAAATTAAAAATGCAATAATGTTGCAACTTCACCCCCGAATCGAACCGAGACCACCGAACTATAGGTGTGAAAGCACCCATAGCATTGTAATAGAGAAATAATCAACCAAACACAAATTTCCAAACTTTTTTTTCCAAGTTTACTTCCCTCCATAATACTTTAGCCATTCTCTAACTCCCTGCAGGAATCCATTGATTTACTGCAGTTATTTCATATTTTGTGAAAAGTATACGATCATAATCATCATTTATGATAATAAGCTGGCGTGTCCACATGAATGACTAAATTGAAGTATATGTGACATTAACTGTCAACTTTAGTTTAATTATTTTATGTAAAATAATGTGTGTGTGGGGGGGTTCTTTGGAGGTCAAAACAAACAGCTGACAGTGAACCTACTGTCTTCATCGACTTCCTTGATCTTTTTGAGTTTCTTTGTTTTAGACTTGGATGCGTTTTGCATCTTGGGTATGTCCCGGCCATAATACAGCAGGAAGTGGTTGTAGACATCGCTCAGCTCGTCACCTGACTGCACATTCTTTAACCTGCACACAAGCAATGGACAGAAATGGCCAACAACTGGAATATAAAAGACAGACGATGTTTCAATTATTAGATCTATCTATATATCTATCTATCTATCTATGGAGGTGAAGGGGGCGTGGCTTGGTGTCAGTGCACAAAACAAGGGAGGATGCAGCTGTGGGTGGTCAGTGATCAAGTGTGGCTATAAATTGATTTCTGTTTGTTCTGCCCACAGTGAGACTGGTTCCTGAACCTGCTGTGAAGCTGGTGTGCTTCTGGAAGCCCTGCAGTTCTATTCACATATATGCAATCTCTAGTTTGTTTAAGCGTTTTAAGTCGGGGGAGTTTTGATTTGGTGGACACTTGGTGTCACCTCTTTTGTTTTCGTACAATAAAGACTCTCCCGCCATCAGCCTCCATCGCCTCATCAAACCCTGAAACGTCTACACTATCTATCTATCTAGCACATATGCTAATATCTATGGTCTGTCTATTTAATAAAGGTAAACTTTTTTGAGGGACTGGACTACCAGCATTAACCACTTATGAGTAGCAGACCCTACCTCTAGTAGAATACCCTACATCTAGTAGTAGACCCTACCTGTCAATGTCTGCTGTGTCCAGGGGACGGATGCCGTCCGACAGCGGCTTATCTGGGTCAGCAGAGATCAACTCAAACTGGAAGGCCTGCATCCTGTGGAAGAGGCGTTTCAGGTTCTGTTTCCGGGTCTTCAGCTGGGTCCACTGGGAGGGAGATGTTCATAAGGGTTAGCTTCCCTGCACTCAGACCAACAGCAAGATGAGTAGTGAAGGGAATTACCTTTTCATCCCACTGCCAAACCTTCCAGAGGTCATTGATGTTCAGCTCTGGTTCCACGTACTCCTTCCTGTAGAAGGCAATGAACGGCACCTGGCGACAAGACACACAACCTTTCAGAATAACTTGTTAGTAACGCGTCTGCTGGGAATGACCAATGTGTTCTAACCAACGGTGACTACAGCAGACAAAACAAGCTTCCATCGGCGACAGGCTTATGATCGCACGACGACAAGGAAAAGTTGAGCTTTTATCAACTCAATTTATTTGATCATCATGCTTATGTTTATTTCGTGTATCAATACAAAACTGTTTTTTAGCATGCCAGCTCCATTGACAATTCATTGACTTAATATGTGAAATCAAGATTTTTGCTGTGTCATGAATTCTGTACTTCGTCCAAAGTTTGACAGATGGACCCAAAAGCAAACGCTGAGTGACAGCTGGAGACGGCGACCTGGCTTGACCCAGGTTGGTGTATGAGCGTGAGGTGGTGGAGATAGGAGACCTCAAAGTGCTGGTTCCTCATGAAGTTCAGAGCCTCCTTGATCTTCTGGATCATGCTGGGACCCTTTCTGCTGAAATTAGAAGTAGGGCCTCTTTCCAAGTAGTCTGTGTTCTCCTGAATTCAAACAAAAACACACGTGAAGGCCTTGTGGTGGTTACCACATAGACTGATGGACATATTTGATTCACACACTGTTATTGGTGTTTTGGTTATTACTGTCAATATATGACTGTGATTCGCTATGGCACCAGTTCTCTGTGTGTTTGTTTCCTGGAGGTTCACAAGATAAAGCTCTGAGTGTATTGCATCCAAAAACATCTCTACAGCCTCACTAAATGGCAGTTAAAGGGCCCCTATGTTACTATGACTTGTAACGGCTTGTAATGGCTAATCAACATCCCACCTGGTAGTAAAATAGGGGCCCTTTCAAAAAAAGAAAAGCGAGAAGTGAGAAGTGTCGTCACCTGCATTGAGATGGTGGGGGTGGAGAAGGCATTGCGGTAGATCCACTCCGCCTCTTCCTCCAGCTCCTCATCCTCAGCAGGCCGCACAGGAATGGAGCGCAGCTGCAGGCGGCCAAGAGACAGGTCAGAATAACGTAATAAAATAACGTTTTTTAACTATTCATGTACAGTTGGTGCACACTTACGTGGTTATTAATGCGGTTATTATATAGACCACGTGACACGGCGTTCATGGCGTAATTTTATAATATGATGTTGCATGCAGGGAACAAACGTAGGAGGAATGTGTTTTGATAGGATGGTAAAAATGTGCCAGGTGCCTGTCCAGCCCATCGCAGGCTTTTTAAGGAGCGGGATCACAAATATCCTACTCTCATGTTATTGGTTGAAATGCTAGAGATAGCCTGCCAGCATTGACAAGAGGCTGTCTGACAAAACAAATGTTTTGCAGCAGAGTAAATTATATTGATTAGATTTGGATGTGTTAAAAAAAAGATGTGTTGAATAATATTTAATATAGAATAATAGAGAAATTAAATCAAAATAGCGTATTTTAATTTGCTGGCGTGTTTAAAATGCACATGGGTTAACGTCTGGGCCGCACCTGGAACCTCTCGGGCATGTCGGTGGAGCGGATCTCATTGTCCTGGTCCGTCATGTGGCTGCTCTCCAGCTCACTGGGCTCGTAGATCTCAAAGATGCTCCGGCGACCCGCCCGCTTCTTGGCCTGCTTCTTGGGCCGATCCCACGACTCTTCATCGCCGTCCTCCTCCTCGTCCTCCGCGTCGTCATAGGCCTCCGTGTCAAAGTCAGCGAAGTCAAAGTCTCCTCCGAATATCTCCTGAGCCTCCTGAAGAGCCCTGCAATGAAGGGTTTGTTCGTTGAGGTCTTACTCTGTAGTCATTAGATGGCACATATAGATAAATAATATCTTCAAACATACCTAATTTGCCTCTCTGTCTTCAAATAAATGGAAATGAAAACTCTGATACCTTAGTTTTAGCCTTGGTATCAGACCAGTATGTGTCTGTGCATCCCTAACTATTATAATAACTATTCTATCACAATAGGCTACAGTATTAAGGCCTCTGCATGCTTCTATGTAACTTAAGCAACTTCTCCAAGGTTCGCACAATGCAACAATGTTGCAAGCATTCTGCAATACATACTTCTGCAAAGGCTCAGCCTATGCAACATTGTATCCCAGATGTAGCTAGATTCCTCTCCCCCACATAATCTGAATTCCCAGAAGCTCTTGCCAAACCACTAGCAACATCACTGATTTCCCTCCTCAACCAACCCATCGATAACAACCCATATAATAGCTGTATAATAGCCGTCTTTATGTTTGTTTTTTGTGCGTGTTCTTGTATATAGACAATGATGATCATGATTGAACAAATATATAGTTATAGTTAATTGTTATATTGTTAGATATCAGTATAATAATATTATAATAACGTTAGCTCTTTTTGGATCTCGATAGCTAACCAGCAACAGCAACCACAGCCCCACCTCCATTCGCTAACCAACCAATCAATGATGCGCAACATCGCATGCGAACGGTTGCGCTGCAGTCGCTAGTTCGATTTTTGTGCTAGTTACGTGACATCCTCTGCAACCCCCTCTTGAAGGTTGCAGATGTTGCGTTGATGTTGCAGAGCCCATGTTGTGTTGCTGTCGTGTTGTTGTCGATCGAGCATGCAGAGGCCTTTAGTTGATAGACTAGGTTCACTTACGCATCTGTGTATCCAGGCAACTTTTTCCTCCACTTGGGTTTCTTCAGTGGCTGTCCATCATCGTCCACGATAAAGTCGTCAATATCTGAGAACACACACACACACACACAAACATATATCCAATACCACAAAGACCATTGTAATGGGTCATTTTCCACACTTTGATATGGAATGATGGTCCCCTACCAGACTCCTCATCTTCCTCCTCCTCCTCCCCAGGGTGCAAGGGCACGTCCACGGCCGGCTCGTTCTCCTCCAGGCCCGTACCCCCCATGAAGATCTCGTCCGCGATCATGTCCTTCTCATGGGCGTCACGGACGTCCTCATCCCCTTCCTCGTCCTCGTCCTCCGACATGTCCCGTAGACGCCTGAACTTTTGCTGGCGACCGTGAAATAAAATAAAAACAATTATAATAGAAAAGCAACGAGTGCAGTGTGCGCAACACGTCATAGTATTTAAGTACAACATTTCATGATTGTAGTTCAAATGTGGCATGAGATATGACTGTTTGAAATGTAGCCACTTTCAAGCCTTTTACCTTGTTATAGCGCCACCCTGTTACCAATCATCTTTCTCCAGTGGCCACTAGGCCCTTCTACCACTTTACAAAGTTTATGAAAAATCGGCATGGTGGTTAGGCCTAAACCGGAAATAAGCTCTTTAGCGTCGCCATTTTGTTTTATCGGGCAAATAATGGAGGTTTAGCCTCCGGTTATGTGTGGTGATATGAGTACAACGTTTTGTGGTGTTCGGTCCAACTGTTCAGAAGTTATACACCTTTACGTGAAAAGCCGCACCCGCCGCAATCTTCATTGGCTCATAGTGGCTCTGTTTTTTTACTTTTCAAACTTTTGGCGAGATGGAACTTTAGTCCCTAGATTGTGTCTACAAGAACCTTATGGGTTCTTGAGGCAAATTAGTTCCTCGTGAGGAGTGGCATATGTGTGCACAATTTCATGACTCTAGGTCAAACGGGGCATGAGATATGCCTGTTCAAAGTTTGCGTATTCAATCGGTTGCTATAGCGCCCCCCTTTGGCCAATCAATGTAAAATCCATAGCCTCTTGGCATGACCCTCTACCATCGTGCAAAGTTTCATAAAAACTGACCAGTCGGTTATAGGTGCTGCGATAGACTTCCATTGCAGAGAAAACAAAACACCAATTACAATAGGGTGCCTCGCACCTTCAGTGCTTGGGCCCCTAATAATAATTTTAAAAACTAGATAAAATGACGTGAAGTGATACAATGTATGAATAATAATCATGTTCATTCATGATAACTCATGATTCATTTATGAATCGTGTTTACGTTATTTTATAGTTTACCCTTTTCACTTTCACACCCAGATTTTCTTCAATGAGGTCAATGTCATCATCATCCAGGCGGTCATCATAACCTATCGAAGGGAGACATTGAACCTGATTAATCAAGTGGCTCTTATCTAACTGATCGATTGATGTCAAATAAAGACGTTACAGGAAAACACTGACTTCTTTTCCTTTTACGATGTCCAATTTCCTCCCCGGAATCGCTGTCCTCCTCTCCATCCCTCTTGTTTCCCCCCCTCCCTCCTTCTTCTTCTTCTTCCTCATCCTCCTCTTTTTCCACGTCGTCATCAATCAGACCTCGGAGGTTCCCGTGCTCATCTTGATCCTCTGCGTTTTCATCCTCCTCTTCCTCATCTGTGAGAAGACAAAAAAAGAAACATTATGTTCTCTGGTCATTTGGCCACTTTCAATGAGCTGGTAGTACTTATTGTGCGTTTTCTCATGTTTGCAGAAACACCAACAGCACATTTGAGCTGTGAAGACATTAGTTATAAGTGGCAGATTGATCTTACCATCATTGGCCTCTTCGTGTTTCTGTGATTTCTTCTGATCACCAGATCTGTCAAATAATTCATCCTCAGACTCATCTGCTTCACTTTCAATGAAATCAGACATGATGACTGACGATCTGTTGATAAGAGGCAACAGATCTTGAACATAAGTTTAATTATCTTAGCTATAACTGTATGCGTATTTTATTTATGCACTTTGTTTAAACACTGTAAAGAATTTGATGTAGGCTGTTTATGGAGCCATAACACCAGTCAAATATGAAAACTAGCTCACAAAAATTAAAACGAAGGCATTTGAAACTCGCTGCGCTCTGCAAAGCAAATGTAATGGAATCCTAAACACACACACACACGAACAGCAAGGCCCGTATATTCCCTGCAGAATATTTAAAACAAAAATGGGGAATACCTCGTATTTGTATTTTTTTTACATTTCATACAAGCACATATGCGTATCCGAAACAATCGACACAAAACGTTGCATGCAAGTGCGTTAAGAGAGCTAAACCAATGGGGCTGGACCGAGTCCCGGCCAGCAGGAGTGCTGCTGCAGACGCATCATGCTAACTGCTGGCTAGCACAACACCGACCGAGACCTCGTCCCTTCTCGTGTGTCCTTTACCCGGGTACATACCTTTAATGTCAGATCCAATAGCGCCATGGAATGGTTTTGTATATTTTTTACAATATCATGCTCGTGTGACACTGGCGTCGATATGAGCTGCGACTGATGTACTGGAGGATGATGAGGAGGAGGAGGATCAGCGGGTCCAGAGAAGAGGATCCGCGGGTCCAGAGAGGAGGAGGATCGGCGGGTCCAGAGAGGACCCGTTGGAAGTGATGCAGACGACGCGCCGACGTCACGTCTCAGAGCTGCACAGCATGTGGACACAACTAAGTGCGGTTTGATTGGAGAATTAGGTTTTATTTATTTTTTTGTTCACCGTCACCCTTGTTGTCGTTTTATAGCCCACTACTGTGTAGTATGATGGCCAACCTATTCTGTATTGAATACAAGTGCATATCTATCATGTTTGTACATTTGCTCTTTTGAATAAATGAAAAGAAAAATAAGTAGCCTACATGATTTATTTGAACAGGTGTAGCAATTGACCCTTGCCACTGAAATGGCTTTTCTGGGATCCTCCAACCACCAGGACACAGGTAGATGTTGTGTAGAAAGCGGTTTATTGTAAAGTTGGAAATGTATGCAGGCAGAGCAGGTGGTAAATGCTTGACATGTCCGCACTCCTCCCCAGTGTGTGTGGTAATGACTGATTTAACCTGTTGTGCAGCCTCACCAAGCCCCAATCTGCTATAATAGCCAATCTGCATGTGGAAGAATAAAAATGTATAAATGTTAAAATTGAGAAATCAAATCTGGGTTCTGATTCTTCTTAAGGCGTCAATTTTAAATCAGTGAACAGCACAGACAGTACAGAACGGTCAACAGAAGAATAAGGAGAATTTGTTGCACATGTACAAGTACTACACAACAAAATGTGAGCTCTGCATTTGACCCATCACTAGCTGCAGCACTAGGAGCAGTAGGCAACTAGTGGCTGGTGCCTTGGTCAAGGGCACAGGCAGAGTATTAACCTAACATGTATGTCTTTTGGTGTGGGAGGAAACTGGAGCTCCTGTAGGAAACCCACGTGAACACAGGGAGAACATACAAACTCCACATAGAAAGGTTAGAACCCAGGACCTTCTTGCTGTGAGGCAGCAGTGCTAACCACTGTGCCAGAAGGAGACCATTGTATCATGAGATGATTACACGGTTAGGAATAATTCCAAATGATTGAAGTATTTTTTGTAGATGATTAGCCTACTGATTTGTGTTCCACCAATCTGAGTGTAAAATACACATTGAGGTCAAGGTACATACATAAATACAATAAAACAATAGACATGACACCTAAAAGAGAAGGTTAAAGACATCTGATGAGTGGCAGATTCCAGTATGTTTATAATCTCTTGAGAGAGATATACCACTTTATATGCCATGACAGTTATTTTTATTGAATTCATTGAAACCTTTTTTTAAGCATGGAGACAAACTGAGACCTAGGTCTCTTTTGCAGAAGTGAACTGCATTACAAAGCATATATACAGGAATAAAATGAAGTAAAAAATATACAAAAAAACATTAAAAACATAAAAACATACATAAACATACATATAGATAGTTACAAAACCAGCGGAGGACATAAAAGGTACATAAATAGTAAAGTAACAAGCAGATGGGAAAGACAGATATAACGGGACAATCACACACCATGCAGAATGCTTACTTCACAGACAATTACATATGAAGGTTCCAAGAGGAACCAGCATGGATCATTTGGCTGTCTCTTGGAAAGCATTCCATATCAGGGGTCCCCAGACGCTGAAAGCTGATTTAGTCCATTCAGTTCTAATTCTAGGGATGGACAAAGTGATCAACAGTGAAGACTGCAGTGATCTTGTGGGAGAGAGCTAATTGAGAGGAGACTACATAGCAATTAGAGCTCTATAGACAAACAGAATGCCATGCTGCTTCCTCCGGAGATCAAGGGAGGACCAACCCACTGATTGATATAATGTGCCGTGATGGGTTCTAAACCCATCACCAGTGATAATACGTAATGCGGTATGCGAGCGCACGCTGGGAATGGCATTGTCATGATTGGATGACTACCCTGTCAATCAGTCAAGCTCCTTGCTACCATACGTTTGTTTTTATGGAGAGAAGCCCCGCCCTTCTCGCTCGATTTAAAAGCTTTACCTGCGAAGGAAAACAGCGAACTGCTGAATGCAAGACGAGCTCAACAAAGACTTCTGACAGCCAGACTAAAACATCAAACTCTTTAGTTTAGTAAGGTTGGATGATCCACTGTATCGAAGGCCTTTTGAAAGTGCAATAAATAAGACTGCACATTTCTGTTTCTCATCAATTGTGTTCACATTATAATTTATGACCAAAGAGGCTGCTGAGATTGACATGGGCTGAGGATGAAATTTGTTGATAAAAAAGTGCACAGTTGGTTATTCAGTAATGATTCAAGGATCTTCGATAAACAGGACAATTTAGAGATTGGGCGATAATGATTAACATCAGAACAGTCTCCGCCCTTCAGTAATGACA
>OMKN01077924.1:0-10406 GCA_900302345.1 Melanonus zugmayeri
ACATCCTGCTAGGGCTCCTCGTCCTGAACACATGAGACAGCACACACACACACACACACACAAATGAGAAGAGGATTACGAGTATGTACACACTCATGACTCTTGCAACACATACACGTGCACACACACAACATGCGCGTGCACACACACACACACACACACACACACACACACACACACAGTCCAAGGCCGGCATCAATGCAGTGCAGTCTAAAGAAACCAAAGCAGTCACAGAAAATATACTATTGTAATCAAAGCACCACCACACTAATCCCTTAAGAGAACAAAGACATTCTGTGGTGAAAAAATACCATTTCAGTTTTTTCTGAATTTGTTCTTTTTGTTCTTTAGTAACAACACACACACACACACACACACACACACAGAAGACACGCGTGGTACTTGTAGTCGAGGGGTTTACCGTAGGATGTAGGTGAGCAGCAGCATCTGCATGACCAGGAAGGGATACGCAAAGCTCTCCCTCAGAGGCGGGGTCCACATCACACGAGTGCTCTGGGGACACGAACACACACACACACACACACACACAGTTAACTGTAGAATGGCCCTTTAGCAAGAGACAGAAACCGATGATCCCTTAGGTAGGGGTGTACGAAAAACTTCCTTTTTTTTTTTAGATTTGTTTTCCTTTTCCCTTAGGTTTGCCTTTGTGTGTTTACATTATTGCTCAGAATCCAAATCGAATCGTGAGATACCGAAAGACTCACACCCCTACTTATTTGGAGTTGCTCTGAATAGAGTTGGCAGCTTAAAAGTGAGGATATATAAATATACAGAATGCAAAGCCCAAACTAAATGCGCGACACACACACACACACACACACGCGCGAGGTGGAGATTTCCTTTTGTGCCGTTACCCTACAGTAAACCAATTATCTATTCTACACACACACAAAGGAAGCACCAGGGATGTGAGCCCGGGCTTGGACTGGACTGCTAAGGACACAGAAGTCAAATAGAAATGGAATGCGTGGGTTGGCAAGGCGATCACAAAAGTAATACATTACACACACAGACATCTGAATGTGTGGAAAGCCAGTGTATTGATCTCACTGCGTGTGTGTGTGTGTGTGTGGCTGCACTCATTTCTCTTTGGATGAAGAATGTGTGTGTGTGTGCTCACTTCTCCGTGGTTGAAGAAGAAACAAACAGTGGTGACCAGGCCTCCCAAACGACTTCCACTGGGAGGGGAGAAGAAAGACGGTGAACACAATGAAGAGAGAGAGAGATAAGAGAAAGCGAAACATCAGCTTTCATCTTTTCCCCCCGCATACATATTTGAATCCCTCACACAGCTCCATCTACTGCATGCTAAGCAGTTGAATGGAGTAAAGTGCTGAAAATGGCCTGGTTTTGCCTCCAGTAGTTATCCACCACATGATGTTCGAGAGGGCAGGGTTTCTTTGTAGTAACATACTTAAACTTCTGGATTTTTCAACCTGGACCCCATTTTCCCATCATTTGGGGTCTAACTGACATTGGACACAATTGTTGACATTGGTCCAGTATCGCAGCAGCTGCGAAACGTCTGCATTGTAACCCTTTTAGGGTTCTGTTTGTTATTGTATCTAACCAAGGCTCTGAAATCCCGTGAAATCTCACACTGTCAAATTCAGCGAAATATTCAGCCATGACTTTGAAAATCCGTTAGAAGGTACGCTTTCTGTAGTCCAACACAACAAACTCTTGCCGGCGCTCCTCTCTCCAACTCTCACTCACGTTTCCACCGTTCTCTTCCTGCAACAACTCAACTCTCGCGGGATTTCAGAGCAAGACTTCGCCTCGAGCGAGACTTGGTTAGACACTAACCAACAATAATTGACAATAACAGAAATCGGATCAAGCTGAAGGTAAAGAAAAAAGTTGTATTTCTCTGTAGGGATCATTTCCATCATGTTTTCAAACATTTATAACAATCAGCCTGTCAGTGGCAAAAACAAGCACTTTTAGAGGACGTACATTGCCCTAAAGGGTTACCATGGAGACCGCATTAGTCAGTTAGACCCCAAACGATGGGAAAACGGGGTCGAAAAATCCCAAAGTTTTCCTTTAACATACGTTCAGAATGTAACATACTTTCCAATGGTGTTAATTTTGTCCTGTTTTGACCGCTGCTAGAGGCGAAGATCACTTTTGAGAACAGGTGAAAGTGGTCTAGAACCCACTTTGTTGAGCGGTGCCATTGTTGTGGAACTTTAGAAATAGAGAAATTGCTATGGAATTTAAAAAGCTTTGATATGTGACCTCTAATTTAACTGTTCGCAATACCACTAATACAAAAATGAATTACTAACCTTATATTTCTGATTCCTATGGCTACTCTCCACTCTCGCCAGTTGTTTTTTTTACAGAACCAAAATGCCGCCATAATGCCGCAACCGTGGGTGCTTTTACACAGCGTGCCGGCTTTCCGGAATCAGAGGCGTGACGTGTGACGCAACAGCGTCGGCTGACGTGGCGACTATCGCGCCGCATCGTGTTACATCGGACGCTCTCTGTCCTCACTGAATCCGTTAAATATGCAATTCTGTTGCCATGAACTAAACTCTAACTAACTTAAACTGTAAACGGCCGTTTCAATGATTGTTCTCCGCCTCACTTGTAAATCTCTGGATACAAGCTAAATGACTAAATGTAAATGAACTGGATGTGAAAGTGAGGTTACCTCGCCAGGTGAGAGAGGTTACCTGAACAGGTGAGTGGGTAGGGTGAAAGGTCAAGGGAACATACCTGAGGTAGGCGCCGTATATGAAGAACAAGCTCATCATGAAGCCGTTCAGGAGGAACACAAATGTCACATAGAAGTAGGCAGGGTCACCCAGGCCTAGAGGACGGGACACACACACACACACACAATTTTGACACCCCATGAATTAAATGATACGCCTTGCGTTGATCTCATCTCCCCAAGCATTTCTTTTCTCCTTAATAGCTCATTCGTCATAGGCGAGCACATTACTAAGACGCTGTGCAAACATCAGGCTACGAGGGAGCCAGGGGGCTTGTTACGACAGTAGGCCCCTGGTGTGTGATTATTAAACTTTATTGGGTTTGAACAAGCAATCATCGCCTAATATCACACCCCACTATGTCTCCTGCAGCGTGACTTGCATGGAAATTTGTGCAAACAGCAGCACTGGGACTTGTTTCAGGTTTCTCAAACAGTAAAGTGTGAGTTAGACGGTGTGAGGGGAGAATGAAAGCTCAAAACAATAGAACAAAACCTGTGCCTTTCTTACCACTTATGCTCAATAAACACCCACTTCATTTCCCTGTTTACCAGTTTATTCTGTCCACACCTTCCATCCTTCATCCATCCACGAGGAATGAGACAATGAAGATGGAAATAAATAACATGCATATGTGAGAGTCTCAGTCAGACTCGTTCTTTTGATCGCCCGTGCCTCGCTCGCCATTGTGAATGTTATTTAATTTAAATGAATCTGTATCTTCCTGCCTCTGAACTCTGTTTGCTCTGCGGGTCTGTGAGTAAGCAGCACGCAGACCGGGCGGAGTGCCAGGGCAGACAACTTGCTTTTCAACGCCTCTGCCTTCACCTCTCTGAGAAATGTGGGCGTCTAGCTCGCTTGCAAGTACACATGCCATCGCTCACAACGCCATCAGCTAATAGCTGCCTGTGTGAAATCTACCATGCAGAATAGTGGCGACTAATTTAACCCACTCTTCCACATGGCACTAACTAATTGCACTATTTAGACCTTTCAAGGGTACATTTTTTGATGGAGAGGGTGGTGAAATGGAGACATAAAAAGGTGGAGCGTTACACTTGGCAATTTTCATTTCGAAAAAAATGCAGTCTGCAACATCAACTCGGTTTTTTACTGTGTTTGTGGATCAAACGAAAGGCGCCATGACGACCGCCAATACCTTCACAGCTGTCCACAGGGGCAAGGCCTTCTCCCCTGTTGATGGACCAACACATCTTAGTGGGGACCCCGAAGAAGTCCATGAGGTTCGTGTACGTCCTGTACCAGCTGGCCAGGACCACCTATTAGGCGGAGGGGGGAGAGATAGAGAGACATGGGGGTAGGTGGTTATTTGCATAGTATCAGTTGCATAACAACACATCTAACATTGGCTTTTTGTTGTGATGTCTCTGTGGGAAATGTCTTCTGGATGGTGGCTTCATTGGGAGTGGGTGTTAATTTTGTATTGGAATTTTTGTTTAAGCTTATTACTAAATAAGGACATACTAATAACACTAAATAACATAAACACATAATAACACTATATAACATAATAATAGCATACTAATAACACTAAATAACAATAATAGCATACTAATAACACTAAATATTATACAATAATGTAGATTATGAGCTGAATGACCTCTGGGTATAGATTGAAGCGCTTCAGGGTATTTATGACCAGCGGGTACTCCGTCAGCCGGTCGTTCATGACGAGGTGGAGGCCGCTCAGGAAGGACGGGGCCTCGATGATGGTCTTGTAGTACGAGTAGTAGAGGCCCTGCAACACAAGGAGAACCAGAGCTGTAACCAACCCACACCATTGCAACAGATGAGCCGGAGAGAGGCAGGGATGCAGAGAAACGGATAGCACATGAAAGAGAGGGAAAAAAAAGAAACTGTGGCAGGAAATGTCAAATGTGCAACACAAGATAGAATCATCAGGGCCGAAGTGCACAGCCCGCTTGTTTCCTGCCTACGTAGGATAAAATCGCACCTTCAAAAATGGCACAAACTTTGTATTTCTTTTTCTTGTAGGTCTTGTAGCTCGTACACGATAAGAATCTTGGTTATGATGAGAGAGAAAGAGCCATGCATAGCAATACGCTAAACTTATGATGCATTTTCAGTAATCATGAGCTGTGGCAAAAAAGATGTCAGAAGCCAGAAAGGATAATGATAGTTGTACATATTCTCTCCTATTTACCATTTCCGTCCGAAAAGCCATTTCCTTTTCCAGATTAGATAAGTGTGAAAAGTGTCTGTCATTTTCAAACAGGAGCGTGAGGTGATACCTAATCACATGAGAAGAAAAAACATTTGTATTCATGTTCACAATGGTGATTTATATGTTATGAAAAACACATTTTTAGTGACTAAGGCGTCCTCTTCATTATACAAGAACATACAATAAACGTTATAACATGATGCATATAGTAACATACATGACACATAACCAATAACATGCACATTTAAATGTGGAATCAGTACACATGAATATAATAGGTTATCACTTCTGATATAGTACCTGGGAAAATATGACGTTTATATTTATATTTATATACTGAGACAGCATATAAATCACACACACACACAGTATATAAATATCACACAGACACAGTATATGAATCAATCACACACACACACAGTATATGAATATCACAGAGTATATGAATATCACACACACACACACACACACACACAGTATATGAATATCACACACACACACACACACACACACAAATCCCTTACCAGTGGAGAAATCCAGCAAGTGCAGCTGCAAAAGAAGAACAGCCTTAAATATTTAATTTTAATGACAGACGCAAGGACACACCACAAGTGTTTTTAGTGTCCGTTTTTTTCTGGCGGTCACACAAACTTAAAACCGTTTGCAAACGTGCATCACTCGGGGGGTTTGGTGTCGGCTGCCATTTTATGGGAATCAGTGCGGGTTTGACGGGAATCGTTAAACTCCCGGTAACCTGTTATCAAGTTTGCAAGACGCCTGGGATGCAACGACGCACACCAAGAAGCCGTGTTTCTGACCGACACCGACGCCGGATAAAGTAACGGCGGGCGGACACCGGTAACTCGAGCAGCGGTTAAGCTAACTCCGGGTAACTAGCGGGAGGTCCAACTCGCACCCAGCACTATCTATACATACGTGTGTGTATGTGTGAGTGTGTACTCAGCGCTGTGTCCACACGACGCGAGGAGCCCGCTAGCGGCGGAGCTACGCGGCTAACTCGCTAGCTAACGGTAACTCACCGAGCAGCAGAGTGGCTCCGAGTCTGGTGAAGGCGCCGGGAGTGAGCCCCAGCCGGGCTCTGCTGGCTGACATCACATGTGGCACAAAGCTGGCCGAACCCTTCCCCTCTCTGCCCGCTCGCCTCATGCTACTTTTGAGAACGAGCGGACTCTTGTCCCGCTCGACCGGGGTCGCTTGGGTCTTCCCGGCGGTTTGTTTCCTGGGTTTAGTCACCATTTTTCCACCCAAAAAAGCAAGCGTTCAGACAAGCGAAGAGGCGCTAGACTAGACAGCCGAGCTACCCGAGACGCCCGCCTCTCTGTCTCCAGTGTCGACTGATAAACAGCTTGTGGACACTACCTGGGTGATGGCGATATCTCTCGCTCTCACACGTCTGAGGAAACCGCGCCCTCTGCTGGCTTTCTCGCAGCACTGCGGGCCGCTTACGTTGGTAACCGTGGCAACACACGGATGTGGGATGGGTATCTATTTATCCGTCTCTCTTTTCTTTTGTCTTGTGTTCCCGCACAGCCCCATCAGTAGGCCTACGTTTACCCCTTCGTTTACACCAAACCAGAAATGTTTTCTTTTGAGCTAATGTTATAGGCTACTATTATCATTTTGCATCATTCAAAATTGTTACAAAAAAAAACATTCATGTTGTAGTGACCTAGGAATTGAAGCTTTATTGATTAGAAATAATTTACATATATAATAGTGAACACATTCAACAAATATTAATATTTTTGTTTTGTAGGGAATCTTTTGTCTATGCAAGACCATGGTCCATTTCTCTCATATAATAATAATAATAATAATAATAATAATACATTGCGCTTGTCTAGATACTCAAAGACACTTTACAAACAGACAAACAAAACAAAACAAAAAAAACAGAACACTAAGTAGAAAAAGAAAAACTAGAGGGTGTGTGGAGCATGTCGAGGAATGGAGGGAAGGGAGAGAAGGGAATGGGTTAGCAGGTGAAAGCAAGTTTGAAAAGGTGGGTTTTGAGGGCCTGTTTGAAAGAAGGTCATGTAGGAGCCTGACGGATGTGGTTGGGGAGGGTGTTCCAGAGGGAGGGTGCAGCAGCTGAGAAGGCCCTGTCGCCCCACGTCCGGAGCTTGGTCCTGATGGTCTTCAGAGTGTTAGCGTCGGCGGACCTGAGGCAACGGGTTGGGGCGGGGCAGGGGAGGAGGTCAGAGAGGTAGGGAGGGGCCAGGTTATTTAGGTCTTTGTATGGGGATGAGTAGTATTTTGAAGTCAATCCTGTATTTGACCGGGAGCCAGTGGAGTTTGTGGAGGACCGGGGTGATGTGATCACCCTATAATTAGTGTAATAAAGTAGGCTACTAGTAATAGGCATCTTATTTTATCACACCATTGTGTAAATGTAGGCCTACATTTGACGAATACAGCTAATATCCCACAATGATTACTAAAGTTTGAAATATACATTTGTCACATTTTCAGCAAATAAAAGCTCTTCATCAAGAAGCAACCGATAATGTAAAATGTGTTATAACTAAATCAGTAGTTACTAAGAAACAGGCCAGTTTTAGAACTTTAAATGAGTTCTAAAAGTTCTAAAGTATCGTTGCACGTGCCTGTTTGGAACGGCCGGTTGCTTGGGCTCCGGTATCGTTGCTTGCAGTGTTCTTCGAGAAACACTCATCTGAACAACTTCACACTCGACACTCGCGCTTCCTCGGGTCCCCAGCAATACACCCGCCAAGTTTGAAGTCGATCGGATGAACGGTTCTCAAGATATGCAAAGGACATATAGAGATTCCTTCCTTTAGTAGAGATATATTCTATACACTACTACAGGTTCAATATTATATGTACTATATGTAAGGAATAAACCACTCCGGGTGTCCGGTTATATACTGCTACAGGTTTAATATTATATGTACTCATCGGCGGTCACTTGGGGTCGAGCATGACTGTCCTCCTTCTTGGTCATTGTGGGTCTTCATGTGGGCGAAGAGGCTGATCCTTGAGCCGCATATTTTGGTGCAGTGTGGGCAGGAGGTGGTGGTTGTGGGTGGTTTAGTTTGGGCCTTTTTGGTGGAAGCTCTTTCCTTTCTGAGTTTGCACTTGTCTTCTGCAGCACAGCAGAGATCGCTGTTATATAGTGCAGCACCTTCCCAGACAAGTTTTCTGTGTCCTCCCAAGTATCTATGTGGCACTTTTTTATGTCTGCTTTAATGTTGTCTTTTTCTTTTGACTTCCTGGGGCACGTTGTCCTACGAGAAGCGGGGAGTATAGGACTTGTTTTGGAAGGCAAGAGGCAGGCATACAGATGACATGACCAGTCCATCTGAGCTGGTGTTGGGTGATGGTGGCTGTGATGGTGGGGATGTTAGCCTCCTCCAGGACGCTGGTGTTGGTGCATCTATCTTCCATTTTTCGGAGGCACCTCTAATGATGTGCCTCTAGTGCCTTCAGGTGCCTGCTGTACGTGGTCCAGGTTTCTGATCCGTACAGTAGGGTGGGCAGCACTACCACTTTGTAAACCAGGATTTTAGTCCTGGCCTGGAGGTCGCGGTTTTCAAAGACCCTTTTTCTCAATCTTGAGAAAACCTTGCTGGCACAACTGATGGTGTCCTGTTATTATATTATATATACTATATACTACTACAGGTTTAATATTATATGTACTATATGTAAGGAATAAACCACTTTGAATGTCCCATTATTATATATACTATATACTACTACAGGTTTAATATTATATGTACTATATGTAAGAAAGATAATTAATACCAACGAATATGGCGGAATAATCTGGCGACGCATGGCTGGTAGACCGGGGTAGATATACTGCAGGACGTTGATGAGGAATGAGAAGCAGGTGAGTAGCGGAGGCAGGCCCGGAAGCCTAGGCCACGCCCACACACACACATACACACAACATAGACCAGACAGGGTAGGGAAAAACATAGGGAAACGGGCAGAACCATGACAGTTGTTATATTATATACTATATAGTACTACAGGTTTAATATTATATGTACTATATGTAAGAATAAACCAGCGACAGAGAGCGAGCTGTACCCAGCATGCCGTTCGGCGGAGTAACAGTTAATAGGAAGCCCCGCCTCACCGCTGCAGAGCAGAGAGGCTGATCACTTGTTTATTAAAAGTGTATTAATATTAACCGCGTTGCAAGTCTAAATTGCACCAAATTCGACACTGCACCCCCTTGGCTCCCCTGCCATACAGCCGCCAAGTGTGAAGTAGATTGGATGAACAGTTCTTGAGATATGCGAAAGACACACACACACTCACACACACACACACACAGATTCCTGTCTTTAGTAGAGAGATGAGTTCAACTTTAATTTCTTGCCAACAGATGTCAGTATAGGACCATGTTGTACACCATGATATTGGTTTACACTAGCCAACACTTTTCAGACTACCCCTATATATTATTTTTGGAATGAATGACAATAGTGTTTCAAAGTTTAAAATTGTTGTGCATTTAATATATTGCTAATATCAGATTCCCTATTAGTTAGACCTACTTTATATAGGCCTACTATAATGTTCTACATGCACACAATGGAGTTTATATTTTGATGGGCAGATCAAGCACACAACTGCAGATCATCAGCAACTAAAACAAACAATATACTGTATATAGTATTATAGGATAGTATCTGGCCTACATCTGGTTTTCTCTGTGAACCACAAGCTCACTAAACAGCAGTGCAGTGTCTGTGGTGCAGCTGGTGTAGGTTATGCCATGACGCATGGTCTTCTACTAGCCTATAGTCATTGGGCATTTCTGTTAAAATGAAATAATTAGGTTAGGCTATGGTTCATTATAATTTTAACGAGAAACAAAGCTTTTTCTTTTTAAAGCAATTCACCGAACCAAAAACAATAATTATAACAAAAAAAAGAAAAATGGCCTCAAAACATTCTGATGCCACGTAGAACAGAGATCCATCTCAAACAACAGCAAAACAAAAACATGTTTAAGAACTTCTCAGATTATTATTTGTATTATATTAAGTGATAATCTAGATCAGATCATGCAATACAAGCAATCATGCATTGAGATGGATCCCCTTTCTTCTTCCATGTGCAGGGAAGTGACTAACTTTTGGTAGCCATCTGTCATTCTCTACAGGCTTGTATATGGGTCATTAATTGACAAACTAATGATCATATTTTAAGTGGTGTACTGTGCTCCTATAAACTCTTTCTATGATTATCTGACTCCATGCATAATGTCGCTTTGAAGATCTGCCCGAGGCCATCAGCTAAATGCCTTAGTAGTGAAATTAAATATTGATACTTGTCTCAGTCTCACAAATCCCCTGAATGATTACACCTGTAAGGTAACAAGGAATCCGATACGCAGTGTGGGTCCTGGTCAATCTGTTTTTCAGTGGTCAAACTACAGGCCTATTCCC
>OMKN01077927.1:0-12162 GCA_900302345.1 Melanonus zugmayeri
GGGGGTTGTTGCGAGCGCTCGGATTCCGCGAGCAGATTGTTGACGGGGGGTGGGGTGCTGGCGCTACGATTCCACTTGCGTGCGACGAATGGGGGGTGCGACCTCCCATTCGTCACACGCAATTTTCCCCCAAGAGTTCTGAGAAAAAGGTTGTAGGCCGGGGACCCTCAATAGATTCCGGAAGTCCAATAATTCTAATGTTGTTTCTGCGGCTCCGGCCGCAGAAACGGCGCATCTCTCCTCCAATGTGCGGATTCGCTGGTCTTGTAGGCCAGCGTTCGACTCCAAAGAATCAATTCGTTGGCCATGTTCCGTTAACATGGCCTGCACTTTGTCCACCTCTAGAGCTGCAAATGCATTTTAAAATGGCTTTTGCGGCAGAGATACTAGCTCTGTGGCTCTCTAGTAGACTAGCTATGTCAGCTACACTGTAGCTGCTACATGCGGCTGAGGTATCAACTTCGGTCTTCCTTGACGCTTTCGTCTGTTTCGACATTATGTCGGAATTAGTTCCAACCGGAAGTCCCCACTTTTATACATTTTGTCGAGTGGATATGCAAACTTGCAGTTGCCTAGACAAGCAGTTTTTTCTTTACATTTTTCCATTCTGTGACCACAATGATCCTGCTAAACGCCATTCTCTGTTAACCTCATGACACCTTGAGGTTAGTGTTTTTATGAATGGATGTCACTCAAAAACATACGCTTGACACCTGTTTCCTGTTCTGCACAATGTCACTCAAGCATACAATGCACATAGCTGTTTAACATATTAAACATTTGATGGTTTTACTGCCACATTCTTACAGTATATGCATATGTATCCTACACACTCCCTCTTACATAGATATATATTTGTCCTCTCGTCTTCAGATAAACCACACAGTTGTTTCAAACGTTAATGGTTTAAATTACACACTGTGTACATTGGTGGTTTTGTCTGAACTGGTTGAACCTGTCCTTGCGGCCTGTGCGCTGTTATAGGCCTAATGCCAGGCCCAGTATTCTTTTTCCGTTCTTGTTGATCTTCAGTCAAGGAGAGTTCATGAGTTCATGATCCAATCGGGGTGTGTGGTATTCTTCAAGTACTGTGCTTGGAATTAATGCTAAGAAATACAGAATTTGACAAACATAAAATAATACTGCATAATGTAGAAAAGAGAAAGGATATTGAAGGCAAAGTCACTGATCTTGGTCACAGGCCACAACTTCTGGGCCCTGCTCACAAAACCCGGTCACTCTTAATCCCAACGTAGCATCGGGATACCACTGAGTGACAGGAGGGATAGGCTTCAGCGAAGAGCAACGTTATGAAACGTAATAGCGTTTACTCAAATAGCTTTGAGTAACAAGCCTTATTCCTACGCCATGTGAAGAGTAAAGCGGCTTAGGGAAGACCATGACACCGCGCACAAATTTCTTCCACTGACACACCTTTGAGTAAAGCCATAGAAGCGGCCACACCCCGTGTAGAGTTTGCGTCAAGCCTTGCCAAGCAAACAGCCTGATATAACCAGCGAGATAATGTTTTTCGGTCTCAATGAGGAATTGAGACCACCTCAAGAACTACCAATGTTCTTGAGGAGGAATGCAGGGTTGGGTCTAAGCAGCGCGAACGAGCTGTCCTCATTAAGCAGCAGGCAGCTCAGGCTGACAGAGCGGCCAGCTCACCGGCGCGTTTGGCAGGAACCAAGGCCAGTAAAAGCGCCGTCTTGCAAGATAGGGTATCCAAAGGAGCTTGAGACAGAGGCTCGAAAGGGTCCCTAGATAATCCACGCAAGACGGTGAGAAGATCCCAGCGTGGTGTTAGCATGTGGGTAACAGGTTTCACAGTAGGGACTCTAAGAAACTAGGCATGCTTCCCACCTCACAATGGGATGGGACAACGCGATTGTTGTCACTTAGAGAAAGTGCCCCACGTTGCTGTGTAGAGAGAGGAGGTGGACGGCACGCAGGCAATCTGAATTCTGCTGATAACTGCTGCGGGCAAACCTCTGCCCTGCAGAATCAACCTCTCAGGAGCCAAACCAACAACCGTCCTGACAGATCGGATGGGTGGTGAATTGATCTGAGCGCTTGTGACAGCATGTCTGGTCTGACCAGCCACAAGAGTGCTGCAGGCTCTGGGAATCACAGGGCTGATCGACTCTCCAGGGCTATCAGAATGAGAGACAGTCTGTCTGATCTTCTCTAGAAGAGGGTGAATCAGCTGAAGTGGCAGGAACACATACAGGAGCGCCCACGGCCATGGTGTGTGCACTATCACATTTACCCCCAACAGAGGAAGATCCCGTGAGCTGAGAGAGAACCACATCTTGCAGTGGGTGTTTACTGTGGACACAAACAGGTCCACCTGAAGGGTTCCGAACCTCTACCAGATCAGTCTGATAATGTCAAGGATGTAACCGCCACTTGTCTCGACAGGGATCGCCGCGAGACATGAGGTCCACCCAGAAATTCTGGGCGCCTGCGATGTGTAGGGCTCTTAAACTGAGCAGGTTCTGATGAGCCCACAGCCAGAGCTCGACCGCTGCTCAGTGGAGGACAGAGGAGCGCAGTCCCCCCGGTTTGTTTATATACGCTGCCACTGACACGTGCACCAGGTGAGAGAAACACTTTCAGCACCGTGGAGAGCTCCAAAACATTTATGTGAGCATAAATGTGTCCCCCCCTCCCTAACCCATCAATGAGGCAGGAACCGTGGGCAGATGGTGGGTCGCCGGGACGATGACAGGGGTCTATTCCGGAAACTGGGGGTGGAGACGACATGGCGATGCTCTTAATGGATGCCGCCCCACTGACGATCTCCCCGAAGAGGTCAGTGAACAGGCAAGGCTTCGGCAAGGGAGTTGAGGCGCGGGAGTGTGAGCAGCGGGAAAGCCACCGGAAGCGGAGCAATCGTCAATGACTCAAGCTCACTGGCATCTTCCTCACCGGAAAACACCGGAGGCTCCGGAGCGGCGAAGATGCAGACAGTGTCGGTCAGCCCCACCGTGGGTGTGAAGAACAAATGCCTGGCAAGAAGGCTATCTCGCGGCAAGGAACGGCAGGCTGGGCTGATCTTGGAGCCCGAGAGGGCGGCACCGGCGTACCAGGCAACGGAAGCATGCAGTGTGCTCGTCGCCGGGAGCTTAGGACATTTATTCTAGAGTGTATCATATGATGCTCAATGTTGCATGTACATAATTTCATAGCTCACAGTCTGGAACTAATCAAATATTGGATAATACAAATTGTACTACAAGAGAGCTGAAAGCCTACAAATGTAGTTATTTTAAACTTTGAATGGATTGATTTGGTTTTAGCGAGGTGTAATTACAGAAGATTTTAACGTTTGGTGGTCAATATATAACAAAATATCTGATGTTATTATTTCTGAAAAAAGCGGACATTCACATTTTGCCTATTCTTATCATGGCCATTCTTACATGTACTGTACTACAGTACTGTAGTAAAAGATTGGGCAGTACATGCTCAATAGTTTACTATGATGTGTTTTAAGCTTTGGTAAACCAGCCAAAAACAAGACAAAGTAGGCTACTCGAATAGGGAATCGTTGTATTAATAGCCTATTGTTTATGATCGGCCATGCCTGCTTATGGTATAAAGTCGATAGATAGACCCTGGGGTAGCAAGGTCACGGAAAACGGGGACATCTGGTCACCCTGATGTTATGTGTGTTCTTATAAGGGACCAGGCGATATAGAGGACCAGATTGTGTTCAGTCAGCTACACTGCCAAACTGACCCCAAATAAGGGGAAAATGAGGTTGAAAAATACTGAAGTTATCCTTTATCCTCCAATTGTTCTAAAAATAAAAATAAACTCATTTGGACCAAAAATGAAGTTATGCCCTTTTGCCTTTGCACCACAGTATTGAAATCCCTGTCTATAACAAACTCTGTGTGGCTAGGCGATTGATACGGTGTTTTACAGTAGTAGGCAGTCATCTGAACTAAAGTGCCTTCTCTCTTCTCAATGCAGACTCGTTTTGATGAAGTGTTGATGAACACCCTAAATAAGTGGTGCTGCCAATCGTCACCTAATACATCTGACTCATGCCATGTACTGGAAAGCTGTTTCAAAGCCCAGGTGACCAAGAGAGTTTTTAAGACGTATAAATCACTTCCACATTGTTTTATTTACGAATGCATGTATTATCTCACTGATAAATACTATTTACAAATATTTATAGGCCTACAAACATTTTTGTTAAACTTACTAAAACTTTATATTTACTATGTATTTTTGTATTCCAAGAAGACTTGCAAGAGCAATACAGAACCATTTCCCCTGGAGATTGAAATGGTCTCTCTGCAGCATTTTTACTGTATGATCGCAGATGTGAAAAAAAGCAGCCTCAGAGGCGAAATAAAAGAAAGTAAGTAAGCAGTAAGCAATCACACTTTAATCACAGTTACCAACTGCTATAACCTCTACAATAGACCCCTTTCACAGTAGAAAAACACAGGTGTAGTAAAAGTAAATATACATTGACCATGCTGGTGCTGCGACAGACATAAATAAAACCGACCTAATGTTAACATTACAGGAACAGGAAGTTACTTTACCCTTTGATCTGTGAAAAGGGTGCATAGTAGGCCTACCACAGAATACAAAATACCAATACTTTTGGCTATTACAAAGGGTAGATGCATATTACTGATCTATAATCTAATGTTCACATCTAGCAATGTTCAAGTAAAATCATCATGACTGCTACAGCTTAATTCAAGTGTTATGTGGTCATGTTGTATATAATATAACCTTGATAACAACATGACACAATTACATAACAGCTATAAACCTATTCTGATATTGTAAAAATGGAGACTGTCAGTCCCCTGCAGAAAGAACCTGTCACAGAAAAAACTTGTATGGGGTTGGTGTATGGATTGGGTTTGTCATCTTTTTCTCTTTTTTTCTTTTTTTTGCAGTGTGCAAGGGCAGAGGTGAGAGGTGTATTCTTGTGTCTGCGTGTGTGTGTTTGAAGGGGTGCATATGTACATCCATGTGTGTGTTTGCCTGCAGGCCAGGTGCATTTTCGGTGCCTTTTTGATGTTCTTTTTTCTGCTGACAAATTGCCTCACTGTCAGTTTTATCTCTGGTTCCTTTTCAGAAAGTGTCTATATCTGCATGCTGAAACCTACAGAAACAAGTAAGCATTCTCCTGCACATAGTATGCATACTTAGAGAAACAAAATGTCTGCATCAATGAAGAAATGAATTGACGTGTGGGGTTCATTTACTCATGAGGCTGCAATCTGAAACAGTTTAAAGAGCCACCAGATTCCAAATTCAACTGGATACGAAGGAGCCAAAGTAAGGGTTATTTTGTCAAATGCTGCTAGCTCAGTGCTATAGCGCAGTTGAACAAAAATGAAAAGCGAGCAAAGAGTAGTGGTAAGAGAAATACCAGGTCACCATTGTTCTGATGTCATGATCAGATGTTGAGAATTGGACCTCGTTGGGATTCCTCTGCACTCATATGTAGTCACATCTAGTTGACAACCACTTGTTATATATGTCTGTATGTTTTGTCATAAGGGCAATAAAAGCTTTCTGATTCTGATATACATTATGCTCATATTTTCATCAATTTGATCTGGCTTTCTGCTTCCAGTTGGCCTATTTTCCTCCCATTGGTGTTTCCTTTTCGTCTTTACCTGTTTCGTGGCTTAGTTATTCAGTTGAGATTTGAATGTGGGCCTGTGACAGGTCTTTATGGCTGAAGCCCCATACAATAGTCATCTGTGGTTATAAAACAGAACCGTACAACTAATACTGCATAATAATAATAATCAATGCTTCCAGCTTGGTTTTAAGTAACATTATTATATATTTTATACATTTTTCACCGAGAAACAACAACAGAAGCAACAACAGCAACAACAACAGCAGAGAAAACAGCAGTGACATCAGAAGCAATCAGCACAGCCCCAGTTCTCAGCTCCTCTTCCTGTGAGCAATCCAGCTTCCACTCAAATCATGCATGCTTGACATGACATCTGCATATGTTGCAGATGTCACTCTCACAAGTGACTCTTCTTCTTCTTCTTCTTCTTGTGTTTATGTCCTCCAGCCGACAGCATCAAAAGTGACTCCACAAGTTGCGTTCTGAGTAATGGTAAGATTGAGTTTGACATCCAGGTCCTGTGATTTACAATTTTCCCTGCTCGTTCCCTTTTTGGTGTCAGCTAAAAGTAATGAAATTCCTATCTGATTTGTTCTAGAGATGCTATATGTACTGGTGTTCATACTAATCTTCACAAATGCTACCTGGGCGTTTTTTACATGGCGGTTCTGCCGGCATTTGGTGAGTGACTCCATTATTATTATTTTTAAGTGTGTCTGGATCTATGCATGGGCCACAGGCTACAAAGGGCCCCTAAATCAATCAAAATCTATGATTAAAGTTTTTGAAAGTAATATTCCGGCCGTGGCCCCTTTAAATCGAGTTCACAAATGAATTACGTCAAAATGTACATGGTTTATGTGGACGTGCAGGGGCACAATCATTTTGGCGCGGAAGCATTTTGGCGCACAATCATTTTGGCACACAATCATTTTGGCACGCAATCATTTTGGCGCGCAATCATTTTGGCGCGCAATCTTTGGCGCGCAATCTTTGGCGCCAAATCTTTGGTGCGCTAGCTGATTAAATAATAGCTTGAAATTATGGTTGTCCACAAATCTCCTTCATATGAAACAAAATTATTAATAACAAAGCAATTATAGTTTTCAGCACCATTTTATAATAGTGGGTTGGGAAGCGGATGCAGTTGTAATTTTCTTCCGTTTACAAACGGCAGTTCGAGTAGCGTTCGGGTGCAGTTACAGCAATATGCGGTTTCGGGTGAGAAAATACCTTAACCACGAATAACTAATACACACACACACGCACGCACACACGTACACATGCAGGCACACACACACACACGTTTGTTGCTTGCTATAATCCAAAGTAGTCTGGGCGGTGAAACTGGGCGGTGAAAGACTTTTGTAAAAATTCAGTTTCACCATTCAGGCATGGCTGCTGGGATGGGTGGAGAGTTTCCCAGAACAGAGCCATACCGCCAAATACAAATGTGTTGCCCTGGCTAATAAATATTTACTTTAAATTAAGTGGTCTGACTGAAATACTGTAAGTACTATGAGTGATCCTTGGTGCATTTACAAAACTTGTTTTCGTTGACTGATTCAACAGAAATTGGAAAAAAAAAATCCTAACACAGAGGAAATGTTCAACCAAGTTCTATTGCAGGTAATATTAGTGAAATCCCTCGGATCCATAACATCTCTATTGTTCCATAGAAAATCTCACTGACCAGCTCCGCTGAAGACACATTGGGTCCAATGACACTAATATTCCCTTTTCACAGGACAAACACAGTCAAAACACTAATTATGGGTCTGTTCCTTTTATGTACCAGGACACAGGTAATAGACTTATCTTCACTAGTTAAGTCTACCCGTGCCCTGGTACATGAAAGGAGCAGACCCATAATTAGTGTTATGAGCGATACCTGTGTTTGTCCATGATGACACTCTGTGAAAAGGGTATATTCATCTTCATCATCTAGTTCAAATGATTGTCATTCATTTTTAGTTGCCCATTTGGACATTTTTCAAGAGATCAACACATCAACACATATCATACAGATATCATGTGTATACATATATTTTCATTATTCTGTAATAATAATTTTATATATTTATTTTATTGTATTATTTATTATTTAATTATGGATATATACACCGATCTTGATTCTATCGGTTGCTTAAAATAAAATTATTATCTGTGTGTGTGTGTGTGTGTGTGTGTTGTGTCTCTCTCACTCTCTCTCTTCCCCCAGGGTAAAGACCCAGACAAAGGCTGTTATAGGTCGCCGATACACCCAACCCGGTTAGTCACCTAACCGTCAGAAGAACTGCCACAGAGAGGGACATACGAGCACACTTCCAGTATTGAAGCAAGAAAAGAAAGGGGAAAAAACGGCACTGACACTTTTTTGGTAATCTGGTATCCACAACGTTGTTTTGAGAACAGCCAATGACTAGCTGGCTGTCTTGGACTGGTGCTACCTTCAATTAAGACCTGAACCAACACCCAGGAAAAAAAGCTTGCTGCTTTTGCGTTGCTGAGTGCAATTGTTTTCCGCCAAAAATTATATTGGGGACATATCTGCCCACAGCTGGCACTGCTGCTATACTCTTTCTTATGTTTCACCTCCACTACTATCTCCTGTATCTGCATCTGGCTGACAGCATGTTGCAAAAAGACTGCAATTAACATTGAAGTGTACATTTAACTCCATATCTTCACAACAATTACGCTATTATGACCTAATTTTGACTTAACTCCCCACAAAACATTTTTGCCGCTTTTCTACTGTCGTGCCGTGCCGTACTGGAACCCGTGCTCATCCGTGCTTTTCGCGTTTCCACTGCCACCCGACCCGTGCCGGGCCGCAGTACCCGTGCTGGTTTTAGCTTCCCTTCGCGAGTAGGTACCAAGGGTACTATCCGTGCTGTTATGCAAATGAGCAGACCATTGATTGGTCAATGGAAATCGTTACAAATACGTCATCCCATGAGAGAGAGCGTTTGGCTGCTTTCAAAACCGCAGGCTGCAAACTGTTGTCATTTTCGCTCTAGGGGCTGTTAATATGTCACTTTATTATTGTACTTTATGTACTTTTTAAAATATTTTTTCAGACGAGAAAGTAACCATGTAGATTCAGAATATGTAGTCAGTTTATCCAAACAATGCTTGTTTGGAAATTTGCTCCAACGTTTTCGGACATGAGGCCGGGTGAGAGCAGCCGGTCTAGCATGTAAATGCATGTCTCCGCAGCGTTTTGACACTACTCCGCTTAACTCCTACTTTCCCAGCCCTCTTCACGGGTCTGTTGTGTAATGGAAACACGTACCTGGCAGCACGGCACGGGTAGGATAGGTATGCGTGCCGTACCGTACCGGGCTGGTCAATGGAAAAGCGGCATTTGATAACCAAGGTCGCAAGTCCAGTTCAGATGGATGTCATGTCATGACGCGACCCATTTTCGATCAACTCCAATTTGGCCGTGTGTTAAATAAATATAACTACATTATATGTAAGTTATATACAGTATATACTGTATATTATACATATATTGTAAAATAAACGTCCAACAAACATTTTAAAAACTGGTCGCAGGACAGCTATCTGAACGACGTCATGTCAGGACACAACCCATATTAGACCAACTCCCAATTTGGCCGTATGTTGAATCAATATAACTTGGTTATGTGGAAATTATATATAATCCAATTGTATACAATTGAAATATATATAATTGCACCAAACATTTAGTCAGGTCAAGGTACAGACATTAAATGGAACGTCACGTTATGACGTATATCGTAACCTAGGCAAAACTTTTCTACATCTCGCATGAGAAACGCTGTGGCAGTTTCAAACACAACAATGTCTCCCCATAATGACCAATCATTTCATGAATAATTACTAAACAATGACCAAAAAACCATTAGGCTACTACTAACATAACTAACACTCCAATGCTCCTATGCTTCCAAAATGGAGGCGTCATTGCGATGTGACGTTGCGAGGTATAAGCCCTATTGGCAAAATGGTAAACACAACATAATTATCAACATTTTGACAAAACTTGTGGAAGTCAGATGTCACTTCCAGATTTAACCAATTTCTTTATCTTGATAGTCTCACCTCTCACCTAAGGGACTATTACAAATAATAAGGGGACTAAGGGAACAATTATTCTGTATCATGTCGTGGCAATTTCCAGATTGGATATTGCATCTAAGTACAGATGAGACTTCTGCACACAATACTTGTAGAAATTAAGATTATTTAATGGTGCATGCACACACCAGGCTCTCCTCCTAGTGAAGAGAGCCCTGATCACAGTGTCACACAGCCTTTTAAACATCTCTCACACAGGAGCGGGTCTCTCCAAACAGAATAACAGTTGCATCACTGAAAATAACTCAACAGACAGGGGACAGGTGATAAGGAAGGAAAGAGGGGGGTCAAAGAGGGCCAACATACAAGGAGTAAAACAAATTTACCCCTCGTGGGTTATCTAAATTAGGCCCTCAGAGACGAACCAAAAACCTTGGGAATGGGTAACTTGTCTTGAGGACGGCCAACAGGAGGTCATTTATGAATTACAGCTGCAAGCTAGGCCCATATATGTGATGTGGAGATAACAACACTTTTAAATAGTAGTAGAACACAGTCATGCTATGTCAGCTGGGTGGTAGGCATAGGCGGGGATCTGGGCGTTCGGATCCCCAGCGTCGCAGACTGGCTCTAGGGACATGGAATGTCACCTCTCTGGCGGGGAAGGAACCAGAGCTGGTGCAGGAGGCTGAGCGTTACCAACTAGATATAGTTTTCCGGAGTCGCCCAGGGTGAGAGGCGCCGGGCGGGTGTGGGGATACTCACAAGCGCCTCTGTGTTGGAGTTCTCCCCGGAGAACGAGAGGGTCGCCTCAATGCGACTACGTGTCGCGGAGGGGAAAACCCTGACTGCCGTTTGTGCGTATGCGCCACGGCAGTTCGGAGTATCCGGCCTTCTTGGAGTCGCTGGGCGGCGTCCTGGAGAGGGTGCCGCCCGGGGACTCCATAGTTCTTCTGGGAGACTTCAACACACACGTGGGCGACAACGGAGAAACCTGGAAGGGGGTGATTGGGAGGAACGGCCTGCCCGATCTTAACCCGAGCAGTGTTTTGTTATTGGACTTCTGTGCTGGCCATGGATTGTCCATAACGAACGCCATGTTCAAGCATAGGGTGGCTCATAAGTGTACCTGGTACCAGACAACCTTGGCCAAAGATCAATGATCGACTTTGTAGTCGTATCATCTGATCTGCGGCAGCTGACAGGTACCGGGGGGCCAGAAGGGCTGCGGCTTCAGCCGTCGCTGAAGCAAAAACCCGGGTGTAGGAGGAGCTATGGAGAAGGACTTTTGGTTGGCCTCAAGGAGGTTCTGGCAAACCATCCGACGACTCAGAAAAGGAAAGCAGGGCTTCTCTCAGGCTGTGTTCAGCAGGGGAGGGGAACTGCTGACCCGGACTGGGGATGTTGTCGGACGGTGGAAAGAGCACTTCGAGGAGCTTCTGAACCTGACCAACACGTCCTCTGTGGAAGAGGCAGAGCCCGAAGACTCAGAGGAAGCTTCAACCATATCCCTGGCGGAAGTTGCCGAGGTAGTCAAAAAGCTCCTCGGTGGCAAGTCGCCGGGTGTGGATGAGATTCGCCCTGAGATGCTGAAGGCACTGGACATTGTTGGGCTGTTCTGGCTGACACGCCTCTTCAGTGTCACGTGGAGGTCGGGAACAGTACCTGCGGAGTGGCAGACCGGGGTGGTGGTCCCCATCTTCAAGAAGGGGGACCGGAGGGTGTGCTCCAATTATCGGGGTATCACACTTCTCAGCCTCCCCGGGAAAGTTCACTCGAGGGTGCTGGAAAGGAGGCTCCGACCGATCGTCGAACCTCGGATTCAGGAGGAGCAATGTGGCTTCCGCCCTGGCCGCGGAACAGTGGACCAGCTCTTTACCCTGGCGGGGTTGCTCGGGGGGTCATGGGAGTTTGCCCATCCAGTATACATGTGTTTTGTGGACTTGGAGAAGGCATTCGACCGTGTCCCCCGTGGGACCCTGTGGGGGGTACTGCGGGAGTATGGGGTACCGGGCCCGTTGCTACGAGCCATCCGGTCCCTGTACAACCAAAGTGAGAGCTGTGTCCGCATTCTCGGCACAAAGTCAAACACGTTCCCAGTGGGTGTTGGACTCCGCCAAGGCTGCCCTTTGTCACCGGTCCTGTTTGTGGTATTCATGGACAGGATCTCTAGGTGCAGCCGAGGTGAGGAGAGTGTCCGGTTCGGTGACCTCAGATGGCTTCATCCCACCGTGACCTTCAGCACGCACTGGGGCGGTTTGCAGCCGAATGTGAAGCGGCCGGGATGAGGGTCAGCACCTCCAAGTCCGAGGCCATGGTTCTCTGCCGGAAAACGGTGGGTTGCTCCCTCCAGGTTGGGAATGAGTCACTGCCCCAAGCGAAGGAGTTCAAGTATCTCGGGGTCTTGTTCGCGAGTGAGGGTAAAATGGAGCGTGAGATCGACAGGCGGATCGGTG
>OMKN01078005.1:0-15018 GCA_900302345.1 Melanonus zugmayeri
AGATTCATCAAAAGTTTGTCTGCAGATCTGGTTGGTTGTTAATTCATTTTAAGTAGTTATCCATTTTAAAAGTAATATAACCTGGTCTGATCTTTGGCTTTGAGAGGCCGTAATGATTTAGTATGGATAATATATGCCGGTATTAAAAGTTAAAATAGACTTAATAACATAAAATATAAATCTGTCATTATTTGATCCAGTACAGTTCAATTAAGTAGATGTTGAAAAATACAACTTAAAATAATATTTTTGGAGAACGTACAGCGAAATGAATAAATAGGAATGATAAAAATAGAATCTCGTTCGATAAAACTATAAAGAAAGATTGCAGACTATAAAGAAAGACTGCTGATTATTATTCTTTCTATATTTTCCTGGCGTTTTCATTATTATTATTATTATTATTTAATTATTTCATTATTTTATATAGTTGCCCTTTGGTTCACACCAAGTTTTTTTCATTCATTCTTTTCTCTTTTCCCTCATAACCATGTTTATTGTTTCAATGAATCAATGTAAAATGTGTCACATCTTCTGAGCTCGACACAAGGGTAATGAACGGCAATAACAGCACATGGGACAGACAGAGGAACCCTGCTGTACCGTGTTTCAACTCATCCACCTCTTGATTTCAGATAACGGCTGCTCAACTAAATACCGGAATATTTTCCATACTTCAAGATTGTCTTGAGATGACTTGGTGGCTCAATGTAGTCAACATGTCATCAAGTGAACCAAGAAAACTGTCCTGGCGGGGCAGTTTAATGAAGAGCATTTACATTAGGAATGCATTATTACCAAATAATTACTTTGGTAACTGCAAGCCAAACTCTCTCGAAAGTTTGAACTTCACTGTACGTCCCAAAATAAGTTACATCATGTTAGAGAACGGACGACCGGCCCGTCTCACTGAACTTCCCTTCCTTTAAGTGAACACAGTTACATAATACTTATGTCAATACGAAGAAACCTGTGTTTTTGTTCATCAAAAATCCAAGTACTTTGAATGTGATTGTATATTTTCGATGTGGTGTTGGTTGTCGGTATCAGTGCGTGTGTTTTTTAATGTCGTGTGCTTGCACACCCGCGACGACTGCACTTCGCTCATCTCCCCATACCTGTATAGGTGTGCCACAGAGGTGTGTGCTAAGACCACTGAAACTTGTGTTGTTTCTGTCCCCTCCCCCCATCCCCCCATTCCCTGCTCCAGGCTGTGACAGGAAGCAACGAGGGGGGACTGTGTGTGTTGCGTGAAGCTCGTCCTCAGCTCTGCTCTCATCTGCTCTGCCGAACCCATCCTCAGACTTTGCCTACACACCACCCCTCACCCACTCAACCATCATGTGTCGCTCTCATACAGCCGCCATACCGGGTTTCCCAGCTAAAGCCTAAATTGGATCCGTTATGATGAACCCCCAAACCTGCCAGATGGGGGCTGACAAAAACAACCACAGACTTTGTAGACAGAGAGGCCTTTTCTCCACTCTATGCCTAAAAATTCTTGAACGATTCCTGAACCGACAACTTAAGATGGCGATTTTTTATATCCCGGCAGGTTCAGACGCCACATTGTACGTCATTGCCACATTTCACCTCATCTTGAACAGTGATGTTTCCTCATCTTGATTGTAAGACATACTGTATGCATCTGAATGCTCCAATCGAAGGCCTATTTGCATGTCTTTCTTTGTCTTTGTCAGATCTTCTGATCGTCTGATGTCCAAAAGGCATTTTGGAAAAGATTATTGTGTTGATCTTGGGCCATCCTGTGCCTTTATATCAGAAGTATCAGATCATATATACGCGTGCACACCGTGTTTTCTTGTCCACTATTTGACTTAAAACCTCTACTGCTGGACAATTTAAAATGCCTGTACTGAAAAATGAGTTGCAACACTCATTTGATTACATTTTTATGTATTCACAGTGAATTGGATTATATCATAGGTTTTAATTTAGACCTAAGCTAACTAAATGACACCCACTATTTGGATGCACCGTCAAGACGCCCCAAATACATTTGGAGTTCTTGGCCTTGCTAAAAAAATATTGGCAGCAAATATTGACTGAATTGAGTGAATACATCTCCACTTGTTTGCACAACATGAACTCTCTGAACTATCTGAACTATCTGATCAAATCTTTCAATAATATCAATGGTCCATTTGAGCAGGCCCATACTGCACTGTTTGTATTGAAGAAAGACCCCATACTGCACTGTTTGTATTGAAGAAATGTCATTAACTGAAGCTTCATTTGAAGCTACATTTTTCACAGGAAAGCACAGGTATTTAGTTGCCAAAGTTTTATTTGGCACAGTTATCAAGTATGGTATCAGGACAGAGGCTACCAAATAATTGAGGAGGGAATGAAACCATTTGATGAGAATAGTCACAGTTCACAGGTCAGTGACTTTATGCCAACTTTCAAATTGGTGAGCTCATTTATTAAAAAATAGTTGGAATTTACAAAATGAATCTGTTAGCTCACATTGTTGGCATATGAAAAGTAATGATGGCATTTGTACCTAGATTGATATTCAAATCATAGCTACATCCATGTCCACATGTAATGTTTATTAATTTAGTCTAACATCCCCTTCGACGTCTGTGTCTAAAATATGGCAGTCGGTGATGGGAAGTCAGAATGATATAAGAAAATTTACATATCTAAGATAAAGGTTTAAATGAAGGTTTTTTGAAAAGGTTTGTGTGTGTATGGGGAGGCCTTGTGTCTGTACACACGGCGTATTTCCAAGTATTTGTTGAGTGAATATAACAAACATACAGATGTCCACCATTAAAGCAATACATAAAGAGTTCTTCCTCTAGAGCCAAATGTCCATGCTAAGCTAAAAGTTAAAGTTCTAGTTATATTTTATTGGATTTAATTGCTTGGACAATTAAACCAATTTACAGTTCTCCTCACATGCAGTCCTTATTATAACTTTAAGATGTTCAACTGATTCACGAGAGACTGATTGCACAATTTGCTCATAGTTCTTATTTTGACTCCATAGCAGATATAGAGCAAGAGCTTTAATTATTGTCATCAACACTGAGGGATGGGAGTGTATCTTTTTAGAAGGTGCGATCATTAATTCAGAATTCAAGATTGATTAGATTAACCCCTGTTCCACATTAGCATAATCACTCGAAGCAGGCTTGTTTTAAATGCGATTGTGTGGTCTGTACTGTGAAACCATTTATCTCATTATCCTGAGTTAGTCCCTGTTTTTTGCAGGACTGTGTTCTCCGCTCACTCACCTGTTGGCTCAGTGCCTTATGAGCCTAGGTTATTATTGATAACACTATTAAAGGGTAACTCCACCATCAATAGTGGTTTTTGTATGTCTTTTATGAACTTAAATGTATGAATCCATGCCTTTACTTCAACAAATATGGGGGGTACTCTTCCATCAATGCTTGTTTTGCGATGTCAAACGACCTCTTTGAGAGTAGTCTGACATGACAGGACGGCTCAGCATGACCCACATTGGCAAAACTCTGCAGACGGGCATGTCAGCTCTAGTGAAGATGTGGCGTCTCTTTGCCAAATCTCAACAGACGTGCTTTGGAGATGTGTCTTTATGAACGCTTCTCCAATAACACTCAACGATCTCATAAGGGTGAAAGTTTTATCATTCACAATAAGGTGTTTTTTTCCCTGGGCCACAGTGTGACCATGTTGGTCACACTGATTGTGAAAGTCCAGTGGCTACAGAAATGCAAGAGTTGCATTTGGTAATCAATGTACCGATGTACCGGCCAGTGTATGTCAATGTACCCGGCCCATCTACAGTCTACTCTTTCCCTTATGGTCACAAGCTTTTGGGTGGTGACCGAGAGGGTCCATACACCAGCATCCAACATGCGCTGATTAGCTGGCCTCCCTTCCTCTGTGTCCGTAGTCAGGGAGATATTCCTCCCTTGGGGGACGTCACAGTCTGTACAAATGGAGTTTCCCCACGGGATGACAGCACAGAGATGATTGGACGATGAGATTACATTTTGAGAACCGTTCACGTTATCACCCACAAACAAATCTACGATAAAGATCACCGTCGATGTCAACTCAAAAGGTCAAATTTCAAAAGGTAATTTCAAAATGTCCTGTTCCGGTATGTGTATGCACACTTCATTCTGAACTGTACCGTGAGGAAAACAAAATGTTTGCTTCATGTCGTAATTCCCGGTAATCACCTTAATCAATCAGAAACATGGCTTGTATTTTCTTCATTGAAGCACATTGCAATTTCCAAATGAAATGTTCCATCCTCATGATCATAATTATCATGACCTTCCATGGCATTTGCAACATCTTCATCACCTTCATTATTGTCATTATATTCATCGACTGTCTTTCTAATGTTGTGTTCAAAGGAGCGTCTCTACTGTTCAAGCTTGTAATGGACATTTGTAAAGTTTGTAAAGTAAAATTTCTAAGTTTTCTACCCTTCCAGAAAAAGTATTGAGTTGAATCGTACATTAATTAACTACACTCTGCAGGCCTTGATATATATAACGTTTGTGTTTTTGTGCAATATCTCGTTTTGTTCTGATGCCTTGAACAGAAGACATTTGTGATTAAAGATTTGAAGTTATATAAAAATGTTTGAATTATTATAATTTTTTTCATACAGACCATGTTCCATCTAATGCAATATTCATGCGTCATCAAATACCAACAAAAAAAGCTGTAAATAACAGATATTTCTTCTACATGAACTAAATCTGAATACACTGCTGCACTTCTCCTCTGTGGGGAAATAAAGTTGAATAGTGATATTGATGTACATCATCAGCTCCTGCTGTTAGGACTTCCTCAGCTCTGTGGGATCGGTGTGGGATTCATCAAACTGCTTGAAAAATGGGTACATTTTGAAAATGAAAAGGCGAACATTTCCATAACAGCTTTTTTACCTCATCCTTGGAATTTTTATTCTCTTTAATATTGATGAAGGGAGGCCAGATAATACTATAAAATAAAATAATCATCTTAAATAAAGAATATTTCAAATACTATTATTTTATTAACCTTTATTATTAAATTACCTGTATACCTGTATACTAATTACCTATATACTAAATATATAAATATATAAATATATTTAAAATACTTCTACAATTTATAATATTTCTTTGTTTTTTATAAGTTTTCTTTCTCTTTTTTTGTAATTCATTTTGATCAAATTTGATTAAAGAAAGACAAACGTGGGCGGGATATATAACCCCATCCTTTGATCCATATTTCACTGGATAAGGGAAATTGAGCAACTATATGAACACCATCGATACGGATGTGAGAGTTCCTTGCACACCGCAAAACCAGCATGAATTCAGTGAACAAACAGTGTTCGTGTCCTGTGCTGTGCAGGCAGGATGCACAGCAGATAACACCAACCGTCTGTATTTGAAACATCTTTGTAGAACATTGCTCAAATTCATTCTGCATCTCTGGAAAAGAAGGAGGGGAAAAAAGCTAAATAGCTCTCATAACTTAATCAAAGGTCTTGGAATTGTTCGCAATTTTCATTGTGAGAATAAGCATGCGCATCCATCCATGGCAGAAATTATATTCTGATGTCCTGATTTCACCCTCCCACAATGCTACCAGTTTATTAATTATCCAATGGTGACATTGGAGCGCCATAGGCTTATTGTGTTTGTCGTGTTCAATAAGGTTGTGAACGTTGTAAAAGTTGGTACAAATTGTACAAATATAATATTAATAGCGTAAAAACAAAACATTTCCAGTTGACACAATTCTATAATTTGTCCCCGCGGCGGCAGCACTCGGATTTACTTTTTACTTTTTGGTTTTGTTTTGAAAATGTAACAAGTAGAAAGTACCAGTATTTGTGCTCAAATGTACTCCGAAAAATAAGTACTCCAAAAAGTACAAAAGTACTGAAAAATCTACTTAAGTACTGTAACGAAGTACTTGTACTTCGTTACTTCCCATCCCTGCCCATAATGTGTTCTTAGCTAACGAGTCCCGTTGTTGTGTTGCGTCGGCTTTGTTCTTTCTTTTCTGAATGATTTGTGGATTCTGTCGTGGCGATGTCTGTATAGGATATTGCGTCTATGGACAGATGAGACTTCTAAACGAAAAGTAACACACAATACTTGTAGAAGTTAAGAGTATTTAATGTAGGATACACATCTCCTCTCTAGTAGAGTGAGCCCTGATCATAATGTTAGAGTCTTTTAACCACAGTTTATGCCCTTAAGCAAAGAAGCAAATGCCCACCTGGTGGGATAATTCAAATGACTCCAGCTGACTGGAGGGGTTCAGAGGGTGATGACCCAGTATGTGGGGGTCAGCTGTTTATCTTGATGACCAACGGCTAGGGGGTCAGTTGCTTTATGACCAACAGCTGCGAGCCAGCTCAAGAAGTTTAAAGTAGAGATACATTTTAAAAAGGATTTTTCCACCACAATCCAGATGGTGGTTAGGGGGGACACCCATGCATAACAACAACATAACACAGAACCAAATGTTCATATGCATGTATTAGCATTACCAGAAGGTGTTTAGTGGCACACCTAGTATACATAACACAGCTCATGAGCATATGCATATGCATTAGGATGGACATGTTCAACATAGGCATGCCAAATATAGTTTTATATCGCATATATAATATGTACTCTATTGCAATGATGTTGTGGAAGCAAAAGTGGTGTTCATAATGGTGTCATGGTAACCATGGTGATCACCAGAGACAATATTATTAAAATATAACAAGGCATTGTAGAGCAATTATAAATCAAAACCAGGAATCACAATTCAGCAACTGTATTGTCTATTTCTTGCCTCAAACACCCTTTAGACAATCACGTGTTCAAAGATTTTAACCATCTCGTCAAATACAGCAAATATATATCTTGAAGCCAATCTACAAATAGAAACTTGTTCAACATATACAACAATAGAGAGTGTGCAGTAATCGTATACAATTTGCATCTCAGCATTCCGTAAAAACAAGCTCTTACAAGTCTCATAGTTTCCATGTCCCTCAGATCTTCCCATCTGCAGCTTCTCAGTGTGATCAATCCATTGGTTTCTTCTCAGTGTGATCAATCCATTGGTTTCTTCTCAGTGTGATCAATCCATTGGTTTCTTCTCAGTGTGATCAATCCATTGGTTTCTTCTCAGTGTGATCAATCCATTGGTTTCTTCTCAGTGTGATCAATCCATTGGTTTCTTCTCAGTGTGATCAATCCATTGGTTTCTTCTCAGTGTGATCAATCCATTGGTTTCTTCTCAGTGTGATCAAGCCATTGGTTTCTTCTCAGTGTGATCAATCCATTGGTTTCTTCTCAGTGTGATCAAGCCATTGGTTTCTTCTCAGTGTGATCAAGCCATTGGTTTTCAGATCAACCTCAGTGCCAAATAAGGGCAGGCATTTTCTTTTCAAGTCAAAAGGTTTTGCGTGAAACGCCGCATTATCTTTCCCTTGCTCTGCACTCGTTCTCCTCGGCCCTCCGGTCTTGGCTGGTCGGTTTCAGTCGGGGCCGCGTGGATCCCATACAGATGTTTTATTTCAGAGCACATCAAACGTATTGCAGCGGTACGGCAATTGGCCTCAACTGCATTCTGAGTTCTATTCTTTTCATCCTTCTTCTATCACCTTCTTTGCATGTTTTTCTGAACTTTCCCACGCTCGGTTTCACAGATGAGGAAAACCTGTAACTTCTAACATTGTATGTTTGGTTAGCAAAAAATATATTTTTTGTTCAAATAGATGACAGAAAGTTGACTGTTTTTGCTTTCTTATAGGAGCAAACATAATGCTTTTAGAAAATATAGCTCAGAGTGAAATTCAATCAGGAAAAATAATCAGGTATGTAGGCATCAGATATAGGATTTCACTTGCCCACAGGCTGACAGCAGTGATGGATAGTGTATGTGTATATATATATATATTTAACTATATAATAACTATGCATATGGCACAATGTACCAAACAATAAGTTCTTTCCATGCGGTCACTAAGATAACTATAAGTCCTTGCTCAACAGGAAAACAATTAATGAAACCGGTAATTGTGGTTAAAAAAAAACAGCTTTCATTTTGTCCTCACCAAATCGTGGGTCGACCATAATAAGCACAAAACAATGAAACGCACAGTACTTACTGATCGTGTAAGCACAGCACAAAAGACAAAGTAATTAGCATAGACCTGGGAGTCCCCTCTATTGTGGGCCGATATTAACCAGGAGAACAACGTGTGTTCATTCTGTCTCTGCATGGCGCCTGATAACGTGGGCCCGGCGGGGCGGCCCACGACAATACCAACAATACTGACAATACCCACTACACAACCAGTTCACATCCTAACGGAAGCATTCACAACAAATATGTATTCGTAAAATAATTGACATTAACTTGTCTGCTGGTGTGACAGAGTGACAGGAAGGACGCCTGTCACTCTGTTCGGGGTAAACCTCACTCCCAAAGCCTTAAGAACATGTTAAGAACACGTTAAGAACATGTTAAGAACACGTTAAGAACACGTTAAGCACTGCTGCTCGCATTCATTTGTTTTTAGCAGTTAGAGGAGTTGTGAAATCCTGGGATTTGCCGGTTTGGGGCTGTAGCACACTGTAGCACACTGTAGCACACTGTAGCGTAGCGCTAGCATAGAGCCGGGGTTCACTGGTGCCGTGACCCGGGTTGGGTGTAATGGAGGGACAGGGGTCCTCCAGGGTTAACACCTCTCCTGGTCCCTTAACAACCTCATGCCAGAGAACCGGGGTTACATCAGAACATCATCCTCCAACTGAATGTTGGATGAAACCTGCCTGTTTATAACCAGTATACAATAATTAGATATGAACAATAATTAGATATGATTATATGATTAGATATAGATATATAATAATTATATGTTAGTAGATAGAGAAACCGCTAGCATAGAGCCAGAAGATGTCAGAACCATTTAATAAATCCTGCATCAAAATCTAAATTGCCTTACCGCATTTGATAAGTAATTGCTAACTGTAAATAAACTGAAATAATTTCTTGTTTTAATTATTTCTTGTCTGTACTTGTATATGATGCTATGATAGCTGATACGCTTTTAACACCACAACATGTTGTCTCCATAAATGTGCTGAACAAAACAGCAGCAGAGAGAGAGAAGTAAGGTCGGGGGCTGTGAATAAAAGGTCCAGGTCTGTCTTAATAGATGAGGATCAGTGTGCTGTGACTGTGGCTATTGAGAGCTTGTATGTTGGTTTCCCAGCAATTGATTCCTAGACCTGTTCAGGACAAGCGGTGCTACGATGGCCAACGGATCAGATGCTGAAGATACAAGGTACACTACGATAGCTGCCAAAACTACCTCAGCTCTGTCCACCCAGATGGATGATGGATAGATAAGCCTACCAGTTGTCACAGTCCACTGGGTAGGCTGGTAGACTGATCTATCCATCATACAACTGGGTGGACACTCCCACTTGTGATGCCACTAGAGGGTAGATTTTGACATGGCTCATAATGGCTTGTAATGGCTAATCCACATCCAACCTGGTGGTAAAATAGGGGCCCTTTAAACCGGTGGTTCTCAACTGGTCTTGGCTCAGGACCCACATGTTTCATTAGTCCTTAAGTCCCAATCCAAAAATGTTAAATGTATTTACCAATATTGCATTAATCAACAATGTTTTCATGTATTGCTAAAAACATGGAGCGAACAAAAAGCTGCAACAATTGAAGCTAAACTCATTGAAATAGTGAGCCATTGAAACATGAATGAACACTGAAACATTAGTTAATTCATGGGCTTCTTTCTAAAGATTAAGGTTTGCCATTATGCTCTGCAACCCACTCAAAATGTCTTCACGACCCACCAGTTGAGAACCACTGCTCGTCATAAGTGCATAAGTGCACTCTCACCACAAATATTAACAATAGTTGCACTTTGTCTTTTGGAATCAATGTGTGTGGTGTCAGTATGCAGTTTGTGAAAGGTTGTTAACCAAAAAAAAAAGTCAAACACTGAATCCATGCAAGTACTTTAAACAACAATGTCCTATCACAAAGACCTACTGTTTACAGTGAGAGCTCGTTCACGCTAAATGTAAAAAGCAATTTTGACCAATTCTATTGGTAACGGATGTTTTAATAAAGCCAGGAGAGACAGTGAGGATGGTTTAATCACCCAGACGGCGCGGCCCTTTAAAGGGTCTTTCAGATTGCATACCCGCTCATTGTCCTCTCATGGAGTATAAATGTTGCACCTTTCAAAGGCCCTGTGACATCACCCTTTTGGCCGTGACTCAAGTACGAAGAAGGGAGATAAAGGTGTGGGTGGGCTAATTAACCTGAAGACTGAGAGAATTGTTCACGCTCTCTGATTAGGAGGACCAAACCGCACAGTGCCCTTACAAGTGCAGACATTTGATAGGGCACCGCTCACACCGCGCCCCCAGTCCACCAGTGGTTATCTGGAGATCACTCCAAACATAATGAAGGTGCTCTTCACTCATCCCCTCACGCTCCCTACTCCCAGGCACCGCCGCGACGTCTTGCTATGGTGTGCTGGAAGGGAGCTTCCCATGTGGTCGGCTGTAAACAATAAATGAATGTCAACCTGTAACTGATACTTATTTATTTAAGCCAACACAATAGACAAAGACAAGACACGAACAATAGACGCTATGCCATCAATCTGAGGTTTCTTTGTGCATTATGTGAAATGGACTTTCAGCATGGATTGCATGTGATCCACTTGGAGTACGGTTACTGTGCTAAAATGAGACAGAAACACGACTGTAGTAATGTAGTAGCAGTCAACCAAGCCAGGGTAGACGTAAATGAGATTAGTACAGACTTGTGAAAAGAGGAAGGGAATCATCTATGACTTAAAATATAACTTAAAATAAAAAATAACTAAAAAGACGTACACTTCATATGCACTCTAACAATTAAATGATTGCATTATCTGACAATTGCGAATGATGTAAACACCATAAGCAGGTTATCTTAGTCATCTTAGTTGTAAACATTACCAGATGAAATGACGTATCCGTACGACACGTTTTTTGGCTAAACTGACTTAATGAGATATATTTGTGTAAACAGCAGCCATACTTCACAGGGAATAATACTCTACATACTGTACATATACTGTATACATACTGTACACAGACATTGCTGCGACATCCAGGAGACCCCCTGGAGAGTCCCGGTATCTCAACTCACCCCCAAAGCCTTAAGAACACGTTAAACTGAAATGATTTCTTGCTTTACAGGTGTTCCCACACCTGTCTGTACTTGTTTATGATGCTATGATAGCTGATACGCTTTTAACACCACAACATGTTGTCTCCATAAATGTGCTGAACAAAACAGCAGCAGAGAGAGAGAAGTAAGGCCGGGGGCTGTGAATAAAAGGTCCAGGTCTGTCTTAATAGATCAGGATCAGTGTGCTGTGACTGTGGCTATTGAGAGCTTGTATGTTGGTTTCCCAGCAATTGATTCCTAGACCAGTTCAGGACAAGCGGTGCTACGATGGCCAACGGATCAGATGCTGAAGATACAAGGTACAGAGGAGCCCCAATGCATTAAATATTCAGTCCACATATTGCATAAACAATAATTGAGTGTGTTGAGGGGGGGGGGGGGGGGGATAACACACACACACACACACATCACACTATCAATGTTGATTTTGTGAAAAGTGGTTGCATACAATCAGATGTGATAACATGTGGAGACCCTCTCCACACCGCGTCTTGTACGACGTTGCATTAACAGTGAGATCAGCCCAATAGGGAGCACATGTGTAAAGGCAAACATAATTAATGAGTTGCCATAGAAACCAGAGGGGCTTCAGACTCCACGCCGCGGCAAGAAGATTCAAGATCTTTATTCATCACATGCATATTTGTATAACAGCAGTGAAATGAAATTGCAACAACTCCGGCAACTCCCTGCAAATAGCAAAAATTATAAAAAAAAACTATATAGCAGTATAGAAATTAAATAAAAGGAAAGTAACAGAATATCAATCAATATCAATATAATAATAATAATATAAAGCTATATACAGGGAATAAATAACGTATATCACAGAAGTGACAAGTTGTAAACAATGCAGTGTGAAGCAGCAGGAAGTGGGACCATTTGAGATGGCGTCATTTACATTCACATCTCCAAGTGATTGACATAATGACACGGCCAACCTCGGGGTGTGTGTGTGTGTGTGTGTGTGTAATAAATCATGCGGCTCTCACAACAAAGAGAGAGAGTCACAACAAAACTGAAAATGACAATGAAACTGAAGTAGAAGTCAGCATCGGTCACGATGGACCATCAGCTAAAAGCATTATGTGTGTTAGGCCTACTATATACAGTATGCTGTATGTATTATATCCATGTGTGAAAATAAATATATATATATATATATATATATACTGTATATATATATATATATCAGGGGTAGGCAACCTTTTTGATATGAAGTGCCATTTTTACATGTTCTTGTTAATCAGTGCCAACAACAATATCAACATTAATTATGACTCCACATCAAAATGTCACTATCCAACAGATCTGCAATTTTATTCCATCCATATAGCATAGCAACATAAACAAACACAAAATCAGGACGTAATGATATATTAGCAGCAAATGTCAAAAAGGAAGAATTAAATGTAATTAACAGAAAAATATGAGCAGTATTGGCTACATTACAAGAAGACTGCCATCCTTAACATCCACATCTGAATCATTAACCCTACCAACCTTAGACCAATCTTGACAAATCAAAAAGGGAGAATTAAGTGCAAAAACAAATTCAAAATTGAACCTTCTTTAATGGCTTCTGTGTTGTTCTGTGTGCCGATCACACCGACACATGTCGCTAGAAACGCGTCGCCAGCAAAACCATTGTTTGGCGCCTGACTCGGCTCCTCTCCTGAGCCGCGCGTCGCGTTTTTCAGGCGCGCAAACGAATAGCAATGGAACTCAGAGCTCAAACTGAGCCCTGCTCAGCCAGAAGTACTGCTGGAAGCGCAGTCATCCAGGCAGAGCTCATGGAAGAGATTGTATTCCCCATACTGCTTTTTTTAAAAATATCGTGAACCCAAACTCTCCGCTTTTTATGTTGTTGTTTTTCCTCCTCATCTAATAATAAAGCAACGGCAAGGACTCAACGTTTGCTCGAATCCATCTTTTCCCCGTTAATCGCTGATCACCCGGGGCGACAGTGGCTCAGGAGGTAGAGCGGTTGTCTGGCAACCGGAAGGTTGCTGGTTCGATCCCCGGCTCCTCCTAGCCTAGTGTGGAGGTGTCCCTGAGCAAGACATCCTAACCCTAACTGCTCCCGATGAGCTGGCTGTTGCCTTGCATGGCTGACACCGCCATCGGTGAATGAATGTGTGTATGAATGGGTGAATGTTAGGCACTAATTGTAAAAGCGCTTTGAGTGGCCACTGGTCGGAAAAGCGCTATATAAATGCAGCCCATTTACCATAGCGCACGCAGCTCCACAGGCGCCATGCGGTTTTTGCCGACGCGTTTTTCATGCGGCCGCGCCTGTAGCGACGCGTCTCGGTGTGATCGGCCCTTTAGACTTGTGTAGAATCCATTTTATTTTGAAACAGTCCCACCGGAAGATTTATTGTTATTGTCGCCATGCCTACAGCGTGGGAATTTGACGCTTGCGGATGAGAAAAAAAAAAAAAAAACACTCTTGCGCACTTATTGCTCGCGTGCCATTGGTTAAGCTGCCGCGTGCCACTGCTGGCACGCGTGCCTTAGGTTGCCGACCCCTGACCTATATATATATTATATATTATATATATAAATAATGTATATATAAATAATATATATATCATATATAATATATATAATATATATAGGTAGTCCGCTCCTGTTTAGAGTTGTAATGGTGTCTGTGTTTCTCTTCACACAGTGTCAGATGTGCATAGCCACGCCCCTTTTCGAGAACCTTCCGAGAACTCGTTTGCTGTCACTTAACATGGGAGTCTATGGGACTGTTAGGCAGCACTCTGTCCTTTTGGGCGATTTATTCAAAAACCGTGACTCGTATTTAAATGGGAGTAACATTGGATGAGAGAGGACAAGCAGTCCTACATGTTGATGTATACATTGTGCCCGTAGAGTGGAAGGTGTGGCAGTAAGACGATACTGTTTGGAAGAAACCGTCTATTCTTCAGCATCAGATGTCACTTAACATGGGAGTCTATTCATTCCTCTGTACTGTTGCGTTAAAAAGGATCTCGAAGCCGGATTCAATAATATATTTAACTGGACTTTATTAAACTTAACAAATGGGTGGATCTAAAGCAAAAAGGAGGGTTTCTATAAAAAATAACAAACACGATGCGTCGCGGCTCTCAGCAAACAGATCAGAACGAGAAGTATAAGCAAAGAGAGAGTTCATTCTTCTCGGTCTGGAATTTATACCAATGGGGAGGGGCTTCCCCGGCACGGCCCACCGCAACTTCTCATTGGCCGAAGCGCAAGAGAGGCCGGGCCAATACCACAGTGCTTTGTATGTTGCTTGTTAAAACTACATTACCCATAATTCTATGTGTGGTCACCGGATGTGACGTGATTACATCTTCCGTATGTGTGAGCGATTTACCACGTCTTCATATTCTCATGTATATTATGTGTATCATTAATAAAGGTAGATGTGTGTGTATCAGTAAACACATAACATAACATAATATAATAATAAAAAAGTACAATTATTCAACACCGCCCAGAAGTTTGCGGTGGCGTGGGAGGAGGCGCGCCTCTACATCGGGGGTCCCGCGGTGAGCGTGGTGGTGGCCCCTGTGTGTCTGGGCGGGGTGTGGGTCTACAGCGTGGTCCTGAAGCAGTCTTCAGTTGCTTTACTCCGTAACTACGGTAACTGCCAACTCATCTGGCTTATAACGCAATATAACGTATGGCAATATAATAAACAAACATTTACTGCTGCTTTCTAACTACAGTACATTTATGAATCCTATCTTATCTTACTAAATCCTA
>OMKN01078026.1:0-13745 GCA_900302345.1 Melanonus zugmayeri
GGCAGCTGTTTTAAAGGACAGGAGGCCGCTGGCGTCAACCAGCCCAATCTGGGTGGTTGATCAGGCCACCAGGAGAGAAGAAAAAGGGACGCCACCGCCGCCTGCTGGCCGTCAGCCGCAACAGTAGTTATTAAGTAAAGTCATTATTAACCCTTCTTTTTCGTTTTCGGTCAAATCTGACCGAGTGACTTTGTTTGTAATCATAAATATTGTATATTTCATCCAATTGCCTCAGTACCTTATGTTATCCTCCACACTAGGCCTCTGAACATATACAATTGATGATCACCACTTGCATTGAATTTTGAGTGATTTATTCAACAGTGTCACACCTATGATGTTTTCGGTCAGAATTGACCACCATAGGAAATGAATGGGTATATTATGTTCATCCTGCAGATGGAAAACATCTCCACACACACACACACAGACACACTCCCACACATTTTCTCTCTCACACACACACACACTCTCACACAGACACACACACGCATGCATACATTTCTTGTGCTTATGTCCCCCCTCAACACCTTCCAGACAACAATTTACTCTAAGTTACGGGAACCTCTCACTTTCTCGTGCTGTATGTATCTATATGTATCATATCTTCTCACAGGTGCAAGCTCTGTGCCCCTTGAGAAAGAAAAACCTCTCACTTTCTCGCGCTATATGGGTATATATACGTTATATGGGTATATATACGCTATATGGGTCCGGACCATATACTGTAGTTGAAAGTACACAATGAAACACTAGCTTGCCTGTATCAAATCAATACATCCCATACATCATTGGAACGGGAGGAATCTCTGCTACAACACTAACTAAGCATTTCCATCTCCAGAAAACACAGCCTACATGGCAAGCATTTTTATAATACACAGTAATGTACAGTAAACACTATCTTTGAACTTATTGCAAAATTATAACATGAGATTCACCCCTGGTGTCATTCCTTCTGCCACCTCTTGATTCTACTTGCTTTGACTGTTCAAATGAGATGTCAACCATCAAAATTGCATAAGGGGTTCCAGAGATATCACTGTGCAAATCACACCGGCTAATTTTGACCGAAAATAGTATGGGAAGGGATATGACCGATCACAGGAGAAGGGTTAACAAACAAAAAAGATTTCAACAACAGATGTATAGGCTATTATAAGTAAAATAAAATGAACTCTCTACATCTCTGCATCTCTACACCATTTCAAAGATGCTCGTGTCCGTCTGACCGTCGACGTCGTAATGCAGCGATGCGTGCGGTGTCAGGTGACGCGTCACACTCACGACAAGACTACGATTGACAATCGTTACAGCATGGAAATACAATTGAAGAATGGGGGTGGGCGGCACCTTATGCTTTACTTTTATTATTTTGAGAAAATATCGAGTTAAATCTGCGTTTAGGGAGGAGCGGCCCTGTCCGTCCGTCCGCCCGCCCGTCCATCTCTCCATCTGTCTAACTCAGTGGTGTAGTGTAGTTTATTATAGTGGGTATACCCATTATAAGGATGGGGTGCCAATCCTTTTTTGAACCAAGATCTACTTTTACAGTTGCCAGTCTGCCGAGATCTGCCAATCCAAATAGGGAGCCGTATTACTGACAGCCTACATACGCCAGATTGACAACTTCACTGCTAACCCTTTCCTCTGTTCCGCCGTCACCGTCACTCTCAGCCGCTCGCTCTCTCTCACTCGCTCAACCGGCCCGCCCTACGCAGAATACGCAACCCCCCCCCCTGTCAACAACCGCGAACAGAGTGGGGGGCCTAAAAAGCTTCTCAGGCCTAGGGCCTACAGCAGGTGAGGCCTGGCTGTGCTGCTAGCGAAAGCTCATTACATTACAGTCATACTTGCTGTGCGATCATGTATCGGTTTTTTAAGCCTATATAAGCCCAGTGCTGCACATCAGAGGCTACGGCTAATGCTGATCACATATGCAGTCGTTTTTCCCCATTTAATTTCTGAAACGATTAAATTGGTTAAAACGCATGTTTTATTTGAATAATGCTTCAAAAAGCAAAAGTACACTATCACGTAGGCCTAAGTGCTGTGTGGAGGAAGTCAATGGCTTTCGGATCCACTCTTGGTCCGAGTCCGAACACTGCGCGCAATTTTAATGGGTCTTGTTCTGTTTAATATAATGGGTTTTGTTCTGTTTAATATAATAGGTATTGTTCTGTTTAATATAACGGGTCGCAATGGCGCTGCCAAGGTTTTAGCAGTGCTGGAAGATATAGCGCGGCTGTATGGCGAGCGCTCTCATTGGAAACACGACCCACTTAAATTCCAATTAAGACGCTTTGAACGTATGGGGGGTAACGTTACTTCAAATTAGCATGAAACAAAAAAGATGCTTTATACATTGTGCAAAGTATCAATTAAATTGCACCGCAGCACACCTACTGTCATTCTGCCAGATTGTTGTGCCATCTCGCCAGAGATTCGATCCTGCCGCTTCTCTAACCTCTGGGCTACCTACCGCCGAAAGTGCCCACCTATCGGTTCTACAAGCCCACCTAATATAGCTAACTAAAACCGGCCCTGCTATGTACAGAACGATAGGCCTATAGTTCTGTACGGCCGCTCAAATGTAAAAACTATTAGTGCAATAATCTAGTGTGCACGTGTGATGAGTTGAGTGTTAAATGGGTAAGTATACGCCTATATTAAATATTGTATATACATATACAAAAGTTAAACCTAAATGGGATTTATGTGAATTGCAGGTGCTTTAATAAACACGCTTTACAGACAGGATAGATCCTAGTAGCCTACCTAAACATAAAATACACAACAAAGTATTAATTCTTCATAGGGGCTGCAATACAAAAAAATAATTGAATGGCCAATAGGCCTACACAAAAAACACATAGGCCTACAACTATCTATCAATTGTTAGGCTATTATATCAGAATCGACAGAAAACGCAAAATATTGTGTTGTTCATTTATTTTATTGTTTTGTTCTTCTATCTACTCCTTAAATTAATTGACATTTGTTCTAAAATTGAAAACCCAAAATGAAAAGATTTAATATTTAAAATGTCTTATAAGGACCCACCGTCCTCTTGACATGTGACTGATTCAAAACATAAATGACAAAATCATACAAGTAAAATGGTCGATATAATAGGCCTATATTATAGACTGTCATCCTCCTACATGTTAATATGAAGAGTGACTCCGTTACCTCCGACGATCCCTCCCTCCCGAGATCTCCGTCCCAGAACCAAATCGACGCCCAACAAAACACACTTCTTTTCGTTTATTGCGTCCTTTCCTCGTGTTTTTGAATGGGCGTCGGACATATACGAGTCTTCAGTTGGCCTATGAATTAAAACGCAACAAAGATGGAAAGGGTAAGATCAGCTATACCGGAATATAAATAGAGAATAGGCCTATATCAGTTTTAAAATGATATACAATAGAGACAATAAGACTTGCAATGTTTCGTAGGCTAATACAATTCATGCAAATGTGTGTTGTTGTTTTTTCAATAATGCATGTGTTACGAATTATAATTGGCCTATAGCAGTTTTTAAGTGAAAATAGCCTATATAATGCCTCAATAAGAAACATGCAGTTGAACTATAATTCAGATAAAATATGGATTAAAACAAATATTTGATTGTTTGATTTTTGGTTGGTTTCGATAGATAGGCCTATACTTACCCATTGCTATTTTATTTTTAAACTATCCATGTTTTGCTGATTATACATGTTACAGGCATGAGCTTAATTGTCACCCGAGTAGGCCAAACGCCATCTATTTTATTTAGCCTACTCAAATGAATCAGCCTACATATTATGTTTTGTTATGTTATGATCAATGCAGTACACGTGTGATGCCGACGTGGACGCGTGTCCGGTGTGTGGAGACGCGGTGTCCGGGTACCACTACGGACTCCTGACCTGTGAGAGTTGTAAGGTAGATCTGCGAGGTTGTGTTTTTTGTAATAGCCTATGTATGTATAGGCCAATATAGACCTATCTGTACCATACTTTGTGATTCACGGGCCTAACACGATTTTAACGTGTTCTCCTCCATAATATACTATAATAGGGATTTTTCAAAAGAACGGTTCAAAACAACAAGAGTTACACCTGTGCAGAAAGGCAAGATTGCAGGATTGATAAAACCCAGAGGAAGCGATGTCCTTTCTGTAGGTTCCAGAAATGCCTTCGTGTTGGAATGCGATTGGAAGGTAAGGGGATATAAGACTATTATTATCATTTTATATTATTATTATTATTATTATTATTATTATTATTGTCATTCTTCTTCTTCTTATTATTATTATTAGTATTATTATTATACAGGGGCGGATCTAAGAGTTGACAAGATCAACACCCCCTAGCTCCGCGCCTGTTATTATATAGGCCTATAGTGCCAGCAGATTTGCCAATGATGCTTCGGAGTGAGGGATGCTGCCGGAGTGAGAGTTGCTGCCGCGACTCCTCCGTTGTTTTGTTGTTTTATGTCGATCTGTTGAAAGTTGTCTCGTGCAATTGGACTCTTAACTCGTCTTGTTAGAATCTGTGTGTCCGATCTAACACCGTGACCGTGTTGTCACCCGGTAGCCTGTAGCTAGCCTCGCCGGTATAGGGTCAACTGTATTGGCCTACCGGGGCTCCTCTGTGCTCTCTTTGACTGGATAGCCTGTTCTGGTGTGCCTTGCAATGCACACCTGTTCGGATTTGTCCGCTGCCAATCTGCCAGCTCTCCCGGGTGCAAACCTCTGCCTGCGGATTGCTGCCAACGCGGAGGCCGCCCCACACCGGTGCATGGTGTCTGCCTGCCTGCCTACCTGTCGCTCATAGGCGGACGAGGACTATCACGTTTGGGGAAGCTATATGCGAGCGCAAGTATTGTAGCTCAAAAAAACAGTTTTTTGAGCTACAAAAAGCTGCCTGTCGCTGATGAGAGTAACGTTAAAATAAACTCACCAACGAGTGGGCGGCTGTGACTTGAGCTCATGAGGCTCACTGGGAAAGAGGGGAGGGAGGGAGATGAAAAAATGAAAAACGCTCGGGAGGAAAGAGGAAAGAGTCCAGGAGGTTGCTGATTGGATATTGCGTCCCTACATAAAACTACTCCTATGGTTGAGACGAATAGACAAAATACATTGTATCAATTATACTACTACACAACAATAACAAGCAATAGACGACTGCTTTTTTGTATTATTTTTTTATGTGTGTGTGTTTTGTTTGGGGACGCTTAGCTTCCCCTAGCCTATTGACTCGTCCGCCCAGCATGCTGTCGCTCGTCCCCGGCGCCGTATGGTTTCCCCGCTTCGAGCGAAGACCTGCGCCTACAACCAACACGACTACTCCTCCGCTTCAGCCGTGCTGGTTTTGTAGCTTCATTACAATCATTTGGATTACGCTAGATTACATTGTTTTCTAACGTTCTCGTGTGGACTTTTGAACTGTTCATATGGAGCTTCGGTGGTTTGGTGTTTCACGGTCACGAGCGCGACTCTGCCGCTGCGTTACTCTGTAACGGAGCTGCTACATCTCCGGTTTTACTCCAGGGACCCTCCAGCTCTGCTTGCCCACCATCGTAGTATTCTCAAAAGACCAAGGTATATTCACCGTGGATCTGGACGAAACCTTGAGTACTCACAACACAACAGTAACAAAACAATCCGCTCTTTCTGGTCCACTGAGCCGCGCCCCCCTCGCCCAGCCCGTGCTGTCAACCACAGTGTTTGATCCCCCTGCCTAAAGGGCTCTGCATGCTTCTGCGTAACTTAAGCAACTTGTTCAACGTTCGCCCAACGCGACAATGTTGCAGCGCTCTGCAATACATGCTTCAGCAACGGCTACGCGCAACCTAAGCAACATAGTATCCCGGATGTAGCTTCCCCTCCCTCACGTCATGCCCCGGCACGATATTAGTAGTATTATAGTTAGTATTAGTATTATATTATTATTATTATTAGTTAGTAGAGTATATTATAGTTAATAGTTAGTTAGTAATAATATTTATCAGTATAATTGAACGTTAACTATTTTTGGATCTCAATAGCAACGGCAACCACAGCCCCGCCCCCATTCGCTAACCAACCAATCAGTGATGCGCAACATCACACGTGACGGTTGCGTTGCTGTCGCTAGTTTTAATAGTAATTTTTGTGCTCGGTACGCGATATAGGTAAAGCCCATGTCGCTTGAGGGCGCACTGCACTGCTTTTAGTTTTTTTGAAGTCTACAATAAAAAAACGCTTGCTGCGTCTTTTTTTGTGTGGCCATTAATCACCTGTCAGGGCTTCCGTCATTTTGCTGTGGAGTATCTGCTGTTTTATGAGCCATTATCTATCTTAGCTATAGTTATTATTACTAGTAGTTGGCTAACCACTAGTAGAACGTTATAGTAGTATACTAGCCTATTCTGTTATTTTGTTGTTTAGTCTGTGTCTGCTATTATATTTGGTTATATCTGTATTATAGCTTTATATTATTATAGTTTGGCTAACCACTAGTTAGCTAGTTAACGTTCAGACGTCTGAATAAAAGATGGACAGGCGGAGGAGGGCACTTGCCCTGGTTGAGGGTGAGAGGCTGTTCAGTGCGGATACTTTGGGTACAGAGAGTCGGAGATCCGTGTGATGCATAATGGACAGAAGGCCCGACTCTCAATTCATCCGATTGGACAATGGGGAAAAAAGCACCATTCTGCTCAGAGTTGATTTTTTTTCAACTCAAGGCGCATAGAGCGGAAAACCGCGTGGCGCTCTGCAGAGCAAAAGCAGCGAGCAAAAAGCTTCACTCATTGAAAACAATTACAAAAAGCTGCCCCCCACCTGCTAAAACGCGTTGTGTCTGATCCCTGCCTAAAGCAGCCACATTTGCACCACTTAACTGTCTGAAACTATGTCTCTTTAATATAAGATCACTCACTGATAAGCATAGTTTCATTCGCCCACTCCACGCAAGAAAAACGGACTCTCAGTTCACACCCAAATGTATTCTGACCACCTTCATCACTACAAGAACGCGCTCTCCACTGCCAAATCCTCTTACTATTCCAACCTCATCAGCACTGGTAAAGGTAACACCAGAGTCCTCTCCACAGTCAGCCACCGACTTCAGCCTCAGTGTACTGCCTTTCTGCAACTTTTTTACTCCAAAATCAACACCATTCATCTACAGTTGGTGATTCACCCTGGAGGGTTACCACTGATTATTATAATTAATAATCATAATAATAATAATAGTCAGGGTTTGTTCAGAATCGGACCCAAGATGCAGACCACAACAGGGATGCAGGATGAAAGAAGGTTTATTTCGGTTTACAGGCGTGTAATGGGAATGGTAAGGGAGTGAAGCCGGGGGAGATGGGGGAAGCGGAGGTCAGCCAGAGCCGAGGCAGGCAGGGTTGTGGGAGCAGGGAGGACCGATAGATGGTTGAGGGAGCGAAGCCGAGGGGAGCCGGGGGAAGCGGAGCTCAGCGGGAGCCAGGAAGGAAACACGAGGAAAGAGGCGTACAGGGGAACACTAAGGACAGAAACAAACAGACACAAGAAACACAACACGTAGAATCTTCAATGTATACTGGGAACTAGAGAATACAAAACTCCAAAGGGGCCGAGAGAATCAATACCAACGAGTATGGCGGAATAATCTGGCGAAGCATGGCTGGGAAACCGGGGTAGAAATACTGTTGTAAGATGATGATGATGAGCAGCAGGTGTGTAGTGGAGGCAGGCCCGGGAGACGAGGCCACACACACACACACAGACACAACACAGAAAACGGAACAGGTTGGGAAAAACACAGGGAACGGAGCTGAACCGTGACAGTACCCCCCCCCTCAACAGGCGCCGCCGGGCGTCCCACCGGGTTTGTTGGGGTGCTTCCGGTGGAAGTCACTAATAAGGGAGGGGTCCAGGATGTTTCGGCGAATGAACTACGTTCCTCCGGACCGGTGGAAGTCACTAATAAGGGAGGGGTCCAGGATGTTTCGGCGGACGAACTACGTTCCTCCGGACCGTACCCCTCCCAATTGACCAAGTACTGGAAACCCCGCCCTTGGCGGCGGATGTCCATGATCCTGCTGACCGTATAGGCAGGGTGGTCTTCGATGATCCAGGGGGGTGGAGGGAGGTCGGCAGGAGGGCACAATGGGCTGGACGAGACAGGTTTAAGCAGAGACACATGGAAAGTGGGATGTATTCTCAGAGAGAAGGGAAGTTTAAGCCGGTCACACGAAGCGGGGAGCCAGCTTCCGGAACTCGACCTGGAGGGGAAGATCCCGGGAGGACAGCCACACCTTCTGCCCAGGACGGTAGGTGGGCGCAGCGTTCCGGCGTCAGTCAGCCATATGCTGGTTGCGGGTGGCAGAGCGTAGGAGGGCTTCCCGAATTGCCCTCCAAAATCCGGCAGCAGCGCTGGAGGTGGATCTGAACCGAAGGGACCGCCACTTCTTCCTCTTGAGTGGGAAAAAGAGGAGGTTGGTAGCCCAAAGATGCTTCGAACGGGGACATAACTGTGGTGGAGCTGGTGAGGGAGTTGTGGGCATACTCAACCCATGGTAGTTGAACACTCCAGGAGGAGGGATGGCGGGTGGTGATGCAGCGGAGAGCTTCCTCCAGGTCCTGGTTAGCGCGCTCTGTCTGTCCATTCGACTGTGGGTGGTAGCCAGATGAGAGGCTGACGGTGGCACCCAGGGCTTGGCAGAAAGCCCTCCAGACCTGGGAGGAGAATTGCGGCCCTTGGTCCGAAACAATGTCCATAGGGATCCCATGCAGCCGGAAGACGTGGAGTACCAGGAGGTCCACCGTCTCCCTGGCGGAAGGTAATTTTGGCAGAGGGATGAAGTGGACCGCCCTGGAAAACCGATCGACCACGGTTAGGATGGTGGTGTTACCAGCTGATGGAGGGAGACCCGTGACGACGTCGACGGCTATGTGCTACCAAGGACGGCCAGGAGTGGGTAATGGGTGCAGCAGACCAGCCGGAGGTTGGTGAGAGGACTTGCTACGGGCACAGACCGAGCAAGCAGACACGAAGGCACGGACGTCCTGGGTGCAGGCGAGGCCGGGGTGGCAGGTGAGCCTGGACAAATGTTCCCATTGAAGAACCTGGGACCTGGCTGAATCGGGCACAAACAAACGGTTAGCGGGACCGTTACCTGGGTCTGGGTGGTTGCGCTGGGCCCCCCGCACCAAGCTCTCGATCTCCAAAGCCGCTGCCCCTACCACACATGTAGGAGGGAGGATGGTCTCAGGCTCCGGAGTGGACTTCTCGGCCACCCACTGGCGGGAGAGGGCATAAGGCTTGACGTTCCGGGATCCAGGGCGGTAGGTGAGTGTGAAGTTGAATATTCCCAAGAACAGTGCCCATCGCGCTTGTCGGTAGTTGAGCCGTTTAGCAGTGTGGAGGTACGAGAGGTTTTTATGGTCGGTTCAGACCACAAACGGTTGATCTGCCCCCTCGAGCCAGTGCCTCCACTCCTCCAAGGTGAGGACCACCGCCAGGAGCTCCCGATTCCCCACATCATAGTTGCGCTCTGCAGGGGAGAGATGTCGGGAAAAGAATGCACAGGGGTGTACCTTCTGGTCCACCCTGGACCGTTGCGAAATTATCAGCGCCTGAATCCACCAACGCTTGAAATGAAAACTGGAAGCAGATGACGTGGCCGGCTTGGCTCAACAGTGACTCCGCCGTTACTGATGAGCCTCCCCCTTTTGGCCGGACAGGACAGGCGATGAGAAGGTGGCCCATCTGGCCACAGTAGAGGCGTTGCTCGGTGGGCGAAAGACAGTTGCATGGGTTCCGCGTCCTCAGCGGGAGCAGGTGGAACAAAGCTCCTCCCCTCCATAAGGTGGAACCCCCGGGAAAGGCTCGGCTCGCCCTGCCACTGCGCCGCCAGGTCGGAGACAAGGATCGCTAGCTGTATCGCTTCGTCTAAGCTCCCTTGCTGTCCCCGGAGAGCTACCTCTCTGCCCACTTCCTGATTGAGCCCGCACTGGAAGAGGGAAATTAGGGTGCCATCGTTCCAGCCAGACTCACGCGCTAAACTACGGAAATTCCCCACATAATCCCTCACACAAAGCCTACCTTGGTGGAACCTTAAAAGTTGCCGCCCTGCTTGCTGGCCCCTTATGGGAAAGTCAAATTGTCTTTTCAGCTCAGTTAAAAAAACAGCAAAAGTTTGTGTGATAGTAGATTCCTGTTCGGGTCAGGGTTTGCACAGAATCAGACCCAAGATGCAGACCACAACAGGGATTTAGGATGAAAGAGGGTTTATTTAGGTTTACAGGCGTGTAATGGGAATGGTAAGGGAGTGAAGCTGAGGGGAACCGGGGGAAGCAGAGGCCAGCGGGAGCCGAGGCAGGCAGGGTTGCGGGAGCAGGGAGGACCAGTAGATAGTTGGTCGCCGGGAAGGAAACATGAGGACAGAAACAAACTGTAAGACACAAGAAACACAACACGTAGATACTTCATTGTATACTTGGGAACTAGAGAATGCAAAACTCCAAAGGGGCCGAGAGAATCAATACCAACGAGTATGGCGGAATAATCTGGCGACGCATGGCTGGAAAACGGCGGTAGAAATACTGTTGTTGATGATGATGAGCAGCAGGTGTGTAGCGGAGGCAGGCCTGGGAGATGAGGCCACGCCCACAAACACACACACACATGCACACACACACACACACACACACACACATAACATAGAACAGACAGGGTAGGGAAAAACACAGGGAACAGAGCTGAACCGTGACACAATCAGATGGGGTGGTTAGTGACCTCCCTGAAATCAGTTTCTCTAGGGTGGGATGTCTGAATCACTATCTATGCTAATAATCAATATTAGCATACGTGTTCCTGTGAATGTTTGACGAGAGGTGCAGAGTAACCGAATTAAAGTGCTTTGGGCACCTGAGTACAACACCGTTAATGCTGAAAGCGGCAGATTAAATATATATGTTTATATATGTTTATTTGTGCACCGCATACACTTTTTCATTTTCTTCATTTTCTCTTTTTTACTGTATTTGGTCTGAAGCAAACAAGAATTGTCCAGCCTTGATTGGAAAATGCAATACAAGAAGAATAAATAAGAGTTGTGAGTGTTTTCTCTGGCCTGATCGGAACCAGCCTGGCCTATAATGTCTTCAACTAAAGAAGAATTTTTTGAATCATCTGTGAATCATCGTAAAAGTATGTGGTTGTTGATTATAGAAAAGAGTCAAGTCACTTCTGCTTTTGCGGCCGGAAGATTGAACCCATGGGTGCTAAAACTTCCGGATTTACCTCCTGTCTTCTGTGTTCTCATTTTCCCCCTATTGCACACTGTTGTTTTTTCCATTGCCATCCAGCATAATGCATAATGCAATGAAATGTCAAGCGAACCACCGTTTCCTGGAAATCTTCAACATACATACATACAGTACATGTTGACAAATTACTAAGTAAGAGCAGGGGAAGTTTGTGACATCATGTAGTGTCTGGAGAATTTGTGACATCACAACATTCTTACATAGCTTAATCTTATGAGTTATACAAATGTAATGGAAATGAAAGTGATGTAATCACTTACATGAAATTGTATTTATATAGCACATTTCACAGACCAGGGCCACAAAGTGCTTCACAGGTACAACAACGTAAAAAAGAAAAGAAAATGCAGGAATAAAATACATTTAAAAAAAAAATGGCAAGGACACATAAGAGAAAGACAAGAAATATACACAAAACACAACAGTTGCGTAGACAGGTGGCTAGCCAAAGGCCTGTCTGAAAAGAAAAGTCTTTAGCTGCTTTTTGCAACTAATTATGGAAGAGCATTTTACAAAGTAGGGCTCACAAATTCAAAGGATAGATAGATAGATAGAGATATAGATAGAGAGAGAGATAGAGAGATATATATATAAACAGATAGATAGAGAGAGAGAGAGAGAGAGAGAGAGAGAGAGAGAGAGAGAAAGAGAGAGATAACGTAACCACTCAAGCACTTCTCCTTTTTCACATTATAAATATCCCGCTCCTGCCGAGAGCGGGCATCCACTGGTCTAACCGGAGAACAACAGCAGTCCTCCTGTCTATTTCTTGATCGTTCAACAGCAGCAGTGCATCAGTAGTAGGAAGATGGTGACCTGTGCTACGGTGATGAAGAGCCTGCTGGTGGCGGCTATTGTGGTCGCTTTGACCGGACACGGATCTGCAGGTGAGAGGGCTACGGATGACCTTGGTTCACAGGGGACCCGACGCAGACAGACTACCATGGTACAATGTGGTGTACAAAAACAAAACTAACTTTCTCTCTGTCTTTTTTTCTGCAGTTGAGAAGTTCTCAGAGTGCTGCACCAAGGTGAACAAACAAGAGATAACTGAAACCGTCTTGGACTACTGGACACAACGAAAGTCCGCTGGCTGCGTCAACGCCATCATGTAAGGAAGTTACCAGCCCTATGGACTGAATGCGTTCTTGAACAAAAACATATCTCTTCTGATGTACAGTACATGAGGTATTGTATACCTTATGGCCTGCTGTCCATTGCTCAGACTTCTAACAGTGTGTCTCTGTTCCTTGTGTAGTTTCCTAACAGAGACGGGTTTCTACTGCAGCAAACATGATGCACCCTGGGTGAGGAGAAAGATTATGGAGCTTAGGTACGTGTTACTCACTCACTCACTCACTCACTCATTCACTCACATACTCATTCACACACAGTTTATGACAAATAAAATCTAAGTCTCTGTCTTTGTGTTTCACAGGGCACGTAAAGCAGCCAAACCTACCTCCCTCTTGAAGCTCATCACCTCCAGCTCCTCTCCTCCATCAAGAGCAGAAGAAAACAATGAACTGGTAGCATTTTTGTGAATGAAGCTAGAGTAGGCCTACCCCAGATTTACAAGCATTATTTGTGTCAACCTTAATTATTTCTTAAATTATGATAATATTGTCCGTTATTTAAATGTATTTTCAAAAGATACTGTTTCTTATTTATTAATTGTATTTAGCAATGTTTGCACATGATGTGACAATGTTTATAAGTTCACTGTATTCACTGTATTCATTGATTAGTTGTTAGCATTCAACCCAAAAACATTTGATGTATTTAAATATAAATAAAATATTGTATATTCTATAACCTGACTCTCTATCTTCATTATTTCATCATTTGTCAAGTCAAGTCAAGTCAATTTTATTTGTATAGCCCTTAATCACAGTTACAGTCTCAAAGGGCTTCACAAGCCAAATAGTGTATGACACCCCCAAACCCTAGCCCCCCAAAGGGCAAGAAAAAACTCCCTTTGTTATCGGCAATTATAGGAAGAAAGAATGTCTTTTGGCATCTTTACCACAATCATTATATAATCTAAACATAAATGATTTGCTGAGCATATGGATAGATATTAACCTTCACCATGTTTTGCAATAAACATACTAATATTAAATCCTTTATATTGTACATTATACTGTACATTCATATGTACAGTATAAAGTAAATTGGTCTGTATGTAACGCTGGTTCTCTGATGTCACACCGCTATGCAGCGGGAGCTGAAAAAAACAAATCTGAAGTTGTCCTTACTTTTCCTGTAGCCTATGTTTCCAGGGTTAGCTTTTTATTTATTATACTTTGGGAGGGCAAGAAGGTAATGGTACAGTGGACTGAATGTGATAAGGTTCATTTTATTTGATCCTCACCCCTAAAGCTGATGAATTGTGTTTTAATCTATTGACCTCTCGGTCCAGCAGGTCAGATTTCATGTGAACCGTTTT
>OMKN01078107.1:5306-20176 GCA_900302345.1 Melanonus zugmayeri
TCTGGTCTGTGTGGGTACCCCTCCCTGGTCACCATGGTCCACGTGCACCAGGCCGATGGGCTGGCGGGCCAGGACTCTGATGGAGGTAACACACACACACACTTTTCAACTTCTCAGCAAAAAACAACGCATTAACACCAACACACATTAATACACTAATATTGGGGATACAATATATGTTTGTGTTAAATGCATGTGTGGTTGTATTGATGAAAATGTGTGTGTGTCTGTGTGTGTGTGTCTCTGTGTGTGCGTGGCTGTGTATGTGTGCGCGTGTGTGTGTGTCCAGTCTCAGACCCCTATGTGATCATCCGCTGTGAGGGGAAGAAGGTTTGTTCTCCGGTGCATAAAGACACGCGGAGCCCCGTCTTCGACGTCAAGGGACTCTTCTACCGCAAGAAAGAACGCCAGACCATCAGCATAGAGGTACCAGCGTGCAAAAGCCGCACGTGTGTGTGTGTGTGATAATAATATAATAATGGTATAATAATATACCAGTCGCTTTGGATAAAAGTGTCTGCTAAATGTAAAAACGTATACATTTATATTGATGGATCTCTCTTCTATCCCCTCTAGATCTACAACCATAACGTGCTGAGGGATTCCTTCCTGGGTCAGGTGACCTTGATGGCTGACCCCAGTGACCTCCAGCAGCACACGGTCCACCTGAGGGACAAGGGCAATAACCGTGACAACGACCTCCCAGGGACCCTCACCGTTTCCTTGGTGACCAGCAGTGTGCTCACCAACATCTGAGACAGGAAGTGAGGAGAACAGCATGATATAGAACACAGTAAAATAATTAAAGAATATATATACAGTATATATATATATACAGTATATATACTGTATATATATATATATATATGAAAACAAACCGAAAATTTGCCATTTTTTTGTGCAGAAGTTTACTTCTTGAAAATAGTGTTCATTCGATTAATGATTAATGATATATTCAATATTCAAGTTTTTATTAATGGGAAAAATGAAGTAAATATACCCTTTGTTCTCTATCTATAATGAATAGAACATGTTTACTATATATTATGTTGCCCAGAGCATTGCTTTTACATCTCTGTTGTAATTTGATGTCTGCTTTACACTCAAATGTACACCAGGGTGGTTTTTAAATATTGAGATTTTTTCAATGGAAGACGCATGCCTACTACAGCGTTTACTATGGCAGCCAAAATATACCCTGGGAAAACATGTTACCGACAGCCGTTTGTTTGCTATTGTTTTTTTAATTAGTTACGGTAAAGGACCAATCACAGTCTTCCATTCTAAACGCAACAGAGACTTCTTAGTGGTCTCTGATTGGACAGAACAGAGACTGGTTTTACATGTGAAGAGACACAATACTGTGTAATTAATTCATTAAAATAAACGTCCTCCATCCATTAAAACTCACACCGAGCATCTCCACCGAAGCCATAGCGGAAGCTGAACATGCACTGTTTACATCATTAACCTGTGGCTCAAAGATCACCTCCTCACTACAGCCAGTATGTAGAAGTGTGTATGTAGTCGTAACACAGAGCCAAATGCATCCAGTGTGTTGCTTTGTGCTGAAATGTGCCAAAATAAGTTTCGCTAGTAGTTTCTGATTACATAGATAGCATGAATCGCCATGGCAACGATACAGCACTTCATTAATTGCTAAGGGCAACAATGGAGAACCTTATTAATTGCCACTGGCAACGGTAAAAAACCTTGTTATTCGCCAAGGAAACAATATAAAAGCTAATTTATCGCCATGGAAACAATATATAAACTCATTAATCGCCATGGAAACAATATAGAAGCTCATTTATCGCCATGGAAACAATATAGAAACTCATTAATCGCCATGGAAACAATATAGAAACTCATTAATCGCCATGGAAACAATATAGAAGCTCATTTATCGCCAAGGAAACAATATAGAAACTCATTAATCGCCATGGAAACAATATAGAAGCTCATTTATCGCCAAGGAAACAATATAGAAACTCATTAATCGCCATGGAAACAATATAGAAGCTCATTTATCGCCAAGGAAACAATATAGAAACTCATTAATCGCCATGGAAACAATATAGAAGCTCATGTATCGCCACTGGCAAGGATGTATTCACTTTTTTCAACAGAAGTCAACAGTACCGAGAGTGCCTGCCTGCATATCTTCAGGGACACAGAATAGAACCATTCACACTGGTATCGTTAGTGCCTTGCTCTCCTGACCCAGCTCCCACCTCTTGCATTGACGCAGTACCGCATCCGGACACACGAAGGCAGTAGGGTTTAATTGAACTCCTGTAACAGAATGATATTCTGTTACAGTTACAAAAATGACAGTCTTTTCACTTGGCCACTCTTCACATGTAAAAAACCCGTATGAAACCATTTATTGTACTGCTCAAAAGCACTTTGGCAGAGGAAACTTAAAAAGGGGGTTGTACACCAAATGTTAAATCTGCGACTGTTTAACCACTAGATCTAATTTAAATATTTGACCAAACTTTAAATGTCTGTCATTAGTATCATTTTACTTTTGTATGTAATATGTATTGTACCAACAATCTGATAATAATAATTCAAGTTGACTTAATTCTGTAGATAGATATTTAGAATACATAGCGTTTACAAAATATCATTTAGGGTCTTATTTGATGTATTTGTTTACTATTTTCCTTTACTTCGATAATGTTTATGACCAACTGTTTTATATGTGGAGGAACCAAGGAAATGACCTCTTATGAAAGTCTTATAAAAGTGAAGACTTCAGTTGGATGTTTTACTCTCTGACCATTAAAGTGAATGATGCAATGTCACGACGTGTGTTCATTGTGGACCATTGTGGACTCGAGTTTAATCACACACACACACACACACACACACAAACATATATATATATATATATATACACACACACACACACACACTGACTCCATTCATCAGCAGATGAAGATAGTTTCGTGTCTTGCTACTGTACTACTAATGTGTCTTGCTACTGTACTAAAGTGGAAGAACACGTTCTTCCACTTTTTGTATCTAAAAAGTGGGATTAAAAAAGTCCTAAAAAAGGAACAATCTACCCTCAAAGTAATATTGTTTATTCTCTACGTGTCTGATCTAAAAGAACCTTAAAGTGACATTTTGTGTCATTTTAAAATGATGAGCTAAGTAACTGACGTAAGGTTCTCTCAGGAAATACCAGAATATACATTGTTTTATTAATGTATTTATTTGTATAATTACAAAAAAGTATATTATGTGTATATATGTATATATACACACAATAGCAACGTGTGTGTGGACCATAATGAGTGCACTGTTTTTAATAGTGTGACCTATTCAGGTAAAGGTCATTTCCTGTCCTTAGTTTAGAAGCAGGAAGTGAAGGAGCAAACAAACAGAATGAAACTGAGGAGACAATGTTATTGTTATTCTCATAAAGGTCAGCACCAATAACTCATGCATACACTTCACAGTGAAGAGCATCCAGTCGAGAGGTGAAACATTAAAGATTAAGCGTTTATAGAGCGAAACGGTTGTGTGTGTGTGTGTACGTGTGTGTGTGTGAGAGAGAGAGAGACAGAGAGAGCGAGTCAGTGAACTGTATAGAACAAGATGGTTGATCTGAAACATTAACAAAGGCTGACAAGACATTTACCACAGAAACTCCTAATAGTGTGTGTGTGTGTGTGTGTGCGCGCGCACTCGTTTGTGTCTGATTACATCTCTACACCAACCTCACCACCCCCCACTGAGTCTCTCTCTCTCTCTCTCTCTCTGTCTCTCTGTCTCTCGATCTCTCCCTCTCTCTCCCCCAATAGGGATCAGTAGCAGTGAATGGGAGCTGCATTAATACCTTGACACATGGGAGAGAGAGAGAGAGAGAGAGGGGGGGGGGAGGGGGAGAGAGAGAGAGACAGTTACTCAGAGAGAGAGATAGAGAGAGAGTTACTCACCATAATTCAGAGAGAGAGAGAGAGAGAGAGAAAAGAAGACAAGATCCCAGAGGAGAGAGGGAGAACTCCTCATACTGAACAGGGGGAGACTAGAGGAGGTGAAGAAGTCTCTCTCTTGTTCCACCTCTACTATCTGGACATCAACCGGTGGTGTCTATAGCACCTCCTGGTCTGCTCCTTCCCTTTCTCCGTCTTCTACTCCTCCTCCTCCTCCTCCACTTCACTCTGTTCTTCTGGGCTCCTCGGAGGTGGATCCACCCCTCCTGTACTCTTCCGGAGCGAGGGAACACAGGAGGAGTGAGAGAAGGAGAGAGGAGGAGAGGAGCCATATAGTAGAGGTAAGAGCAGCGGCTTGAAGAGAAGACTGCATTTAATTCCTAAAGCTCCTTAGTGTGTGTGTGTGTGTGTGTGTGTGTTAATGCATGTGTGTTTTAAAGGGACTTTGTGCTGCTCTTGTAGAAACATGCATGTCGTGATACTTGAGGTGGATTTGAAACACAGCAGGGATCCAATCAAGACTTATTTTGTTAATTTTGGACTATTTTGAACTTCTCTTGAGTCCCATTGGTGAGACAGGAGACCAACACATCACAATCACCTCTTACATGTATTTAGTATGTTGCACGCTTGCAGACTTACATGCACATAACCATTTTGCCATGTCATCAAACAGAGGCTCCAGTTTACTGCACACACTTAAACACACACACGTGTAGTAAACCTGTAGTGATTCTGACCCCATCGTACATTTTGTGCCGAAAAAAATGATGACACTTTATTTATCCCAAAGGAAATTCAAGTTTTTCAGTCGCAAACAGCGAGACAAGATCAAATAAACGGGATAAGTGATACATAATGGTAATCCCAATATACTATGATACACAATATAAGAAGATTCAAAATGACAAAGTGAGAAGAGGAGATACAAAAAAACACAATAAACAAGAGCAGGTGTGGTAAAAAGAAGTAGTGAATGAAAGAAATACAAGTGAAACACATCTCGTATAATACTTTTCTGGGTGTTTGGTTTGGCAGCTGGTTCCTCCCTGTGTAATCACACTGCTTTTGTGTTCTTATCTGAAGTGAAGTTGCCTGTGAACCTCCTGCAAGGCTTTCACCTCCTGACCATCAGGGAGGCCAACAGCTATGTTTCACTTTGCTCTCTCTGTCTCTCATCACCATTTAGCTCTGTCTAGTCCAGGTCCATTCCTGCTGGGATTACCCCCAGACCAAATATGAACTATTCTACCCTTTCATCATCATTAAATCTAATATCAGTCCCCCTCCATGACGACACAGTGGTCTCCTCGACCAAAATGTGTCTGGAAGAACTTGTTTCCTTGTTAATTGGTGACCCAAGTTGGTCGGCTAAAGCCGGTTTATTGTGTGTTAATCTATCATCCTCCTGGTCCAGCACGTCAGTTTCTATGTGAATTTACCGATTTTCTGACTTCTATTATCAAGCTAGATAAAGTGTTAGTAGTTGGTGATTTCAATCATGCACATCGATAACGCCACAAATCATGTAGCCACTGAATTTCTTAAAAACGACATTAATAACATTGTTTCACCTCCGCAGTCTACATTATCTTAGGTCTAGTATTCATCCTGGGGCCTGCCCTCCCAACTCTAGATCCCCTCTTCCTCCTTCTGTTCTGGACTATTTCCAAACATCAGCCTACACCACTTGATGGATTTGATTAGGAAAATTAAGTTTTCTTCTAGCCCTCGGGATGTAATACCATCTTCCCTATTTTTAAATGTTTTGCCCATTTTATAGAAAACTAACTTGGACCCTGCTTTTCCCAATAACTATAGGCCTATATCTAAACTCTCCATTCTTTTAAAAAATGTTAGAGAAGGTTGTGGCTAATCAACTCACTGCTGCGTTGGAGAGACACAATATTCATGATGAAGTTTCAGTCAGGTTTTCAGAAACAGCACTCTACTGAAACTGCTCTTCTGAGGGTTCCCAATGATATTATATATAATATCCTCTGATGCAGGTGATTGTTCTGTGTTAGTACTTCTTGACCTCAGTTTGACACAGTAGACCATCATCCTGATTAAGAGGTTACATGATTGGGCTGGCATATCAGGATTAGCATTAGACTGGTTCTCATCCTAGCTCACTGATAGAAGTTTATTGTGTCTGATTCCTCTCCACTGTCTTGTGGTGTCCCGCAGGACTCGGTCCTGGGGCCCCTGTTATTCTCTCTATACTTCCTTTTGGACATATCATTAATAAATGTAATATTCCATATAGTTTATATGCGGATGATCCAATTTCACTTTTCATTCAAACCTAGTGAGGCTTCTAGGTTATCTAGGCTCCCAGACTGTCTCAACGCCATTAGGGATTGGGCGGCGGAAAATACTTTACAGCTAAATGCTGACAAGACAGAGGTTCTGGTTGTTGCACCTCCTTGATCATGCAATTGGGTCTCTTTCCTCTCCAAACTGCGTAATTTAGGGGTGATATTCGATCAATCCTCGTCGTTTGATACCCATGTTAAGCAGGTGACCAGAGCCTGCTTTTTCCACCTGAGAAATATTAGTCAACTGAGATCTATAGTTTCAACTGCTGAACTAGAGATGCTTATACATGCTTTTGTCTCATCCCGCATTGACTACTGTAACATACCTTTTTCCTCACTTAGTAGGTCTGCACTTGATCGCCTGCAGGTAATTCAGAACGCTGCTGCGCGACTACTCACTAGGTCAAACAGATGGACTCATATTACCCCTAGACTCACATCTCTTCACTGGCTCCCTGTTGCGTATAGGATCCAGTTTAAAATTCTCACTGTTACTTACAGAGCGTTGCACGGTCAGGCTCCTGCATATCTGGCGGAAACTACACCCTCACTGATCAGCCCGCTGTCTTAGGTCATGTACGTAGGTTAAACCTGTTGTCTGTCCTATAACCCTTGCTTTAAAACCCATGGTGATCGAGCTTTTGAAGCTGTAGCTCCTAAACTATGGATGCTCTGCCCACATACTTACAGTCTGCTGTTTCTGCAGACTCTTTTAAAAGGCAGCTAAAGGCCTCTCTGTTTGGTCAGGCGTTTGGGTGACCTGCATGCACCAGATCTGCACATTGTGTCCTCATTGTGTTTCTATTTTAATTTCTTTGTGTGCTGTCTTCTAATATGTATTTTGTTCTTAACTTTGCACCTGGTCTGCATTTTGTGTATTATCTCCTGATCTGTACTTTGTCTTCTACTATATATTGTGACTATATATATTTAGCCTTGCACTTCCTGTAAAGCACTTTGTGACTATTGTCTGTGAAAAGCGCTTTATAAATAAACTTTACTTACTTACTGACTGGGTAGGTCTCTCTCTCTCTCTCTCTCTGGTAGAGAGACAATAGTCCAGAAGACAGAACCTCTACTTGATTTGAAAGAGAAAGACTGAGCAAAATAAAGACCTTCCTCTTGGCTAAAAATGTAACTTACTCCATTGTATAGCGATAACTGAATCACACTATGACTCTAAACCCAATTGTGACCCATCAGGGTGTTTCAATGCACCAGACTCTGCCTCTCTGTGAGGAAGGTGCACAGGCGGTCACAGGGGACCCTGCACGGCCCCCCCACGCTTCCCAGCAGGGGGGCTGAAGTTGGGGACACACAGGGGGGAGGGTTAAGAGTTTAAGTAATATTTAACGTTAATGAACATGGTCATGGTCATCTGTGTGTTGGTATGTATGTGTGTGTGTGCTTGAGTTATGAAACAGTGTTCAGATTCATGGAAAGCTTGGGTCCTTGGCCGGTTGTTGCCAGGCGATGGAATTTCAGACGTGCACTGTGTCAGACACCTCTGCTCAAATATTCTGCAATAATGAGAGCTGGTTCCTCTATCGCTCTCTTTCTTTCTCTCTCTATTTGTCGTTCACACACTAACCTACTATTCAAAGTCAAAGTTTCACTGCCTCTGTTCTTTTCAGCATTTATAGTTTTAGTGCATGCATATAAACACACACATGCAGACACACACACACACGTGCGCACGGCTGGCCACAGCCTTTGTTCCAGACCTGTGCTGGGGTAATTGCATGCTAAAACATTGATGAGGAGTGTGTGTAGGCTACTGTGTGCCCATAATGAGAGAGAGAACGAACGAGTGAGAACACAGAAAGAAAGAGAGAGGTTTGCTAGCATTTGCATCTTAGGAAAACATCTTGATTGATATACATTGATATTGTACGTCTGAGTCTCCATCGGCATCATCGGCATGTTTATAGTTTTTTTTGTCCCTGTGTGTGTGTGTGTGTGTGCTTGTGTGTGTGTGTGTGTGTGTGCTTGTGTCATAGCCTGCTATTCATTTGTCCAGTGACATTTCCGCTTCATTGTAAAGACTGAATTCTAACTTTTAAACGAGACAATAATAATATTAAACACTTCAGGTTTACTCTTACAGAAGCCATTCATCAACTTTATTTTTTATTTTTATATCCCTCTCCAACTCCACACCATGTCGCTTTTTAATCTTGATAAATAAGATTTACGTGTATTTTGAATGAGATGACGCTAGATTAGCTGTAATAAGACGGTGCTAGCCATGGTACTAGCTACTCTAAACGTGATGAATGCTAGCTTTTCTTCCAATTCTGTTTCCCAGATCCCGGCTTGATAGGAATCAGATGTGATGTGGTTTCAGCATTGGCATCAGTGTTAAATAAGAAGATAATGACCCCTTAAAGGACAGCTGTCAGGTCACGGGTCAAAGTGCAGGTAGGCCTAATGACAGAGAGAGTGAATTATGCATGACTGGTAATTCTTGTGGACATGCAGATGTAGTCACATTTTATCACACACACACACACACACACACCAATAGGTATGGTTACACTAAATTATTTGCTGCCTGTAATCAGGCAGGCCTTATGCTACAGAGCAATTAACATTCCAACCAGTCCGACCATTGCATCAGCCTACATGTTCTGCACAGCTTAGTAGTAAAACCTTAACAGTGTCGATGCTGAATGTTGAGTCCTGTTGCGGACTTGAGGGACACCAGGCTCGTCTCCATGTCAGATAAAGGTTAACTGTCACTGTGTAGAAAGATCCATCACAACGCAGTCAATAATTTAACAGAGATGCTATTATTATCACACACACACACACATGCACTAACAAACATTCACGCAAACATGCATGTGCACACACACGCACACACACACACACACACACACACACACACACAGTAATGAGATTTGTTGTTCATGTGGATTAGCACGGAGACCCCTGTCACGTGACCAGGGAAGGAGGGACAAAACCAGACCGAGGTCACATGACCAGGGTCATGTGGGAGCTGGCAGTCATGAACAGACATGTGCGTAGAGTGGGTGTGGCCTCTGGATAAAGACACCATTTCCACCAGAGTCCCTAACAAAAGTATTCCCTGAAGTTAGAGCATGTGTGTGTGTGTGTGTGTGTGTGTATGCATGTATAGTGCATGCATGTGTGTGCAGGGGCCCATAAAGGGGTCTCCAGTGGGGCCAGGGGCTCCACTGAGCTGACTCTGAACTAACATAAGTAGAACCAGACCCCTGCAGGGGACATATTTAATGTGTCTGGCTCTTTGATCATGTTTATGGGTCAGCCTGGAGGCTGGTGTGTTTGGCTCCCAGTAGAAAGGTTCTGGGTTGAAACCCCAATGTCTAACCTGCAGGCGCCCTTGAGCGTGTGATGCCTAACCCCTACCTGCTCCTTAATGAGGGCATTCTGGATAATTTTACCACAGCGTTGTTAAATACTTGGTCCTGATTGGTCAATAACGTTCTAAGGGTGTGCGTTATTATCAATAACATAATAAGCAGAATAAACCTTACATAACAGTGAGGAAGGGGGGTTGTTTTACTGTGTGTTAGCAGGGATCTCATGTTTCTCGTGTTTCTAATCATCTCTCTGTGTTCCTCAGGGTCGTCCTGCTCATCTCTCATGTTGACTTCTAGACACACCAACCAGAGCCATGGTCATTCTACAGCAGGTAAAGGCATGTGTGGTCGAGTGTGTGTGTGTGTGTGTGTGTGTGTCTGTGTGTGTGTGTGTGTGTCGGCCCCCTGCTGTGTTTTAACCCCTCGACATCTCTCATTAAGGATAAGCTACTAATTGGACTTTGTTCTATATCCCTCCCTCTCTCCCTCTCTTTCGCTCTCTCTCTCCCTCCCTCTCTCTCCCTCTCACTCATCCTCTATCTCCCTCTCTATCTCTCCTCCCCTCTCGCTCTCTCTCTCTCTCTCTCTCCCCCTCTCTCTCACTCTCTCTCTCCCTCTCTCTCTATCCCTGTCATTCTCGCTCTCTCTCTCACTCTGTCTCACACACACATTTGTAACATGCATTTCACAGCATGCATGTTGCGTGTCCATGTAGCTTATATGAGCAGTCGATGTTCATTGTGTGTGTGTGTGTGTGTGTGTTGCCCTCTGTACTGGCCTTTTTGATACACAGCGAATGTGCCACTCAACTTGTCAGGCTGATTAACTAATCAACCCTGACAGCGCCCCCCCCCCCCCACACACACACACACACACACAAAGATGGACATATTGAATGAGCTAACTAGGACACACATACACTCTCACACACACACACATAAAGATGGACATATTGAATGAGCTAACTGGGACACACACACACACACACACACACTGTTTCCGGCTCACCAATCACCAATCCCTCTACTATTTAAACGGTCAGTGCAGGAAACAGACGAGAGAGTTCCACTAAAATGGTGGATGGACTCTACTCAGTTTTTTCTACTTTATTTTTTATTTTTGAAGAAAACAGTTGACGACAGAAGAGACATGATTCATTTTCATGACGAAGTGAACTGAAGACGTATGATCAGGATTCATAGACAATAGTTTCCCAGGTCTTCATATTTGAGTGAAACCCTCACTGGCTCTCGCTGTAGAGGTGCTGAAGTTGAGGTTGCAATGCAAACAGAGACTAACGGGACGGGATCTAACGTACCGCCACCGGGCTCGGACAAAAGTGTCAGACAGCTCGGCTACAAATTCCCCATCGTCGTCAAGGTAACGGCAACCCTTACCCAGGAAGCTGGTGATGCCACCATATAGCATGATGCCAGTATGACGCAGAACCTAGTATGTGTCTCAGGGACACATGCCATTGACTGAGATTTAAATTAAAAATTTTCTGTTTTTTGACATTTTTGCTTTGCTATGATTTGTAATGTTGCAACCAAGGACTGTGTCAATGTCACTTCTTCATCTTTTTAGTATCACAACAGTCTTTTTTGTCTTTTAAGTCAACCTATTCCCTTTTAGGCAGCCTTCGGTCTGTCTGAAATAACTTCTCCCTTGGGTTTAAGTCTTTGAGACGACCTTCTCTTATGAGTTTAGTTGTACTTCAGACAGCAGACAGTAAAGTCACTGATGGTAGCCAAGTACCACAAGCATTAGGTCATAGGTTTGGGTCCTGTGTGTGAGTGATGAGACAATGAATGAAACGGGCTCCCTCTAGTGGACAGGTAGGGAAAGTACAGGATCTGGGATGACTGGTGGACAAAATCTTTACACTAAACCAGGATGCAAAAATCAATACTTATATTACTTATATTTTCAGTATAAGCTTTATAATGTCTGTGTCCTTTCTGCTACACAAATGTCCCATCATTTCCCATAAACTAGTTTCATACTTCCTCAAAAAATCGTGCATATTTGTATGCATTGTTTAGCTGTCACGTAACGTTTGTGTACTTGTTGTGTTCTGTCTCAGTACGGTTCAGTGAGTTTGAACATTCCTGAACTAGCATTCATTCATTCATTCATCATTTAATTAATTCATTTATGGAGGCCTCAGTCCTGGACAAACACAGTGGAACGGGGTTAGGAGGATAAAGGGGGGATGTGTGTGTGTGTGTGTGTGTGTGTGTGTGTGAGGTAAAGAAAGAAAGAAAGGTATAAAAACACAGATATAAGAAAATAAATAAATACAACATTTGAAATGTAGCAGAGCATAGGAACTGTTTTCTCTGTCCGTGTTGTGTGAGAGTTGTGCTCCAGTAAACAGTGAATATTAATGTTAATCCTCAACTCGAGCATAAACAGAGAACCCGTCTGTCTGGGCTTTTATAAGTCAGTTGATTGGGCTGGGCGTTAGTAATGTATGTTGTCTGCGACCTTTGTCTAAATGATCAATCTAAATGTAAATGAGATGCGTTTTATTTAGCTGCATAAAACACAGCGCACAGTGCCTTTAAGCGATCACTGGCGTGTTCTGCAGGCCTCTAAGGTCTCCATGGTTGTCCAATACTAACAGAAGCAAAGACTTCTTTCTTTCTTCAGAACTTAAATGTCCTACTTCTCTGGGAGTCAGACTTCTTCAGTGTCTTTGAATTCTCATTCAACTTCCTGTGACAAAGCCCGACATGATTTGCTACTGTATTCCTCTATTGCACAGATATGACCTGGTAGATATGTTCCTCTATTTCTCCCCAAAGATCTATAGAGTATGTATATTGTCCTACAGCCTTGGTCTAGATGCAAGTTAAATCCTGAGAGACCTTGAGATGCATCTGGAGCAGCTTGTCACCAGAGGGCAGACTGACATCATGGAGAGCGTCTAGCATCTGTTCTGTGTTCATTTAGGACTGTACTATATGACCAGTTTGTGAAGTGCACTTTCATAAAGCTTCAGTAGTGAGTTGTTGTTGTTTTTGTTGTTGTTGTTGTTGTTGTTGTTTTCATTGCTGTTGCAGCAATTTTGACTTTTATTAAGCTCAGCTTGATCAAGTTGTACCAGTCAGTGTACCTTTTCCAATCATAACTTTATACTTTCTGTGTGTGTGTGTGTGCGTGTGTGCGTGCACGCGTGCGTGTGCGTGTATGTGTGTGTGCGTATGCCTGCGTGTCTGTCTGTGTTAGTGTGTGTTACCCGTCTACAGAGGAATCATACATGGCTATTAGTGTAATTGAACACCCATCTCAACAACAGCAGAGCAGCGTTAATTATTCACCTGCCGCCATGGTAGGAACTGACGTAGGCCGACCACAGAGACGTGACATCACCCACCTCATCACCTCATCACCCACCTCATCACCTCATCACCCGTCATGGTGGAAGTTCTCCATTATGTTACGTTACGTATGTGTATGGTTTCTGTAGCAGTGCTGTTGCGTTACTGGCATATTACTTTTGTGTTGCTAATATACTATTGTGTTGTGCTGATAAAACGCTATTGTTTTTGGTGTCTCATCAGCCTGACTGGGGCCTCAGGGTGAGGCTGCTTCAACCAGACACACACACGCTCCACAGTAACATACTATTGTTTTGCGTTGCTAACACAGTATTGTGTTGTTGCTAAGATACCATTGTTGCGTTGCTAACATACCTGTGATGCTCTGACTTGCACTGACTCATGAGCACCTGAGAGACACAAACGTTGTGATGTGTAGATATTGTGCGCTAGTATCCAGTGGTTTTCGGAAAGTCGCCGTGGCCTGCAGCGCTTAAGTTGTGCGTTTACTCCACTATTGATCGCATGCTTCCATTGTTCTCAACTTCACTTCATGAGTTGCTTTAGACAAAAATGTCTGCTGGAGGAATACATGTCATGTAAATGTATCTTCTGTATTGAGACGTAACTACACGGTTTTATATTTATTTTTATGATTATGATTATGATCCTATTAATCATACAATGATACTAGCCTGTCATTTCTCATACACATGCCTGTAAGCAGTAGTGTCGTTTTATACGCTGGTTTCTCTGTCAGGTTCAAACTGTGAAGAGGGAAACTGGATAGGTCTGCTGTAACATTAACCTTGTGTAACGTAAAGATCAAGCCAATGGAGTAAGAGCAGAGGCCAAACGAGCCAGATGCTGGGCAGGATGCCGGTCCATCGCTATGTCCCAACATGTGCCGACCCATAATAAGCACACATGGTATTTCAATCAAGTGATCAAACTTTATTTGTATAGCGCTTTTTGTGCAAAGCAAAACAAAGTCCTTACCAATCGAAACAACACAACAAGAACAACATGAATTCAGACAAGATCAGAATGACAGAGATACAGATTTAAAGCATGATTTTCTTTTTTTGTCAATGAAATGAGACGACGTGGAGAAGATCAAATCCCTTCTGCTGAATGGTCACGGTCCATTCTGCTAAGTGGACACTTAGTTGAGTAGATTCTCATTGATTGTTGTTGACCCCACACTACCGGTCAGGCGACCCCCCCCCCATATACTGTCTGATGTACATATTTAAACAGCGCTGTGTAAATGTACATATTTAAACAGCGCTGTGTACATCTGGGATGGAAGGCACTTTGTTTGAAGCTGGTGTAGCACAGGACAAATTGCTGTGCTCACAAATCTTTACTTACAAGTGGGTCCTAATAAACGTACTGCCGCTCACGGTATCCTTCCTCAATGCGTAAACATGTAATTACAACGGGCCTCTGTCCTGCACCCTAAGGCCCATGTCTGTACACCGTTAGTTGGGGGAACAGATATCTGAGTATTTCTTCTGACAACTTTAATTGCAATACCATACCATCTTATGGCAGTTTAACAGATAACATGCTTTCGGCGAAATTCAGATACTGATACGCGAAGTAGTGAAACACGCGGCCGTGGGTTTGATTCCCTGTCATTGTTAGCGCCTGCTTGTAATCCGGGTGTCTGCCGGTAAATCTGTGGCGAGGAGACTGATCTAAGGTCCGGTAGAGAGCCGTAGCTCCACATGTAAGATACACGGGTCTGATAAGAAACTGGAGAAGGCAACAGAGCGTGACGGAGGGACTATGATGGATAAAAAGACAGAGCGAGAGCGAGAGAGAGGGAGGGAAATCGTGAGAGAGCGTGGAGATAGTGTCGTTTTAAATATTTTAACTGTTGGTTCCTGATAGTGGTGTGTTGGCCCCAGGTGCCCTTAC
>OMKN01078112.1:0-16150 GCA_900302345.1 Melanonus zugmayeri
GTTATCTTCCTGTGACTCCCAACAGAACCATCTATGGTCCTCACCCCGTTTTTCAGCAGCAGCTCGGTGGCCACCAGCATCTGTCCAGCACTGCGGCCCTTCTTGGTGACCGGGAACCACAGCAGCCTCGGGGTGACGGCCACACCGGGCTTCAGATTCACTATCGGGGGGCACGTACAGCGACCCATGGGCTCGTCTCTGCCCTGCACAGCAATAAACACAGCTGTTTAGTCATTACATCATCGCACTTAGTGTTTCCAAAGATTCATGATTCAGATCAGATTGTGGAGGAGTGTAAAAATGTGGACGTGCACGGTCTTTACGCACCACTTGGTCGCTATCGTATAGCTCCATCACAACGTCAGGGGGGTTGCGGGCGATGGTCTTGGGGTCTCCATAGATCTCCACGTCCTCGAATATCAGCGTCTGGTCCCATGTGGGGTTCAGGGTGGCCCTCACCACCTCCGTGGTCTTACTGACATTCAGGAAGGACACGTGGACGTACGGGTCTGAGAGAGAGAGAGAGACAGAGAGACAGATACGAGGAGGGCGTAGTGTTAAACTGTGATGATTCGCTTCTCTTGGCAGTGGATCTTGGCAGAGAGCCAACATGTTCTACCTGTACTCATTACCTGAAAAACTGTCTTTGTCCATCGCACAGAGACTCTTGGCCTGGTAGACGTACACTCTGAGATGGTACCTGTAGCACCCTGGAAGGTACAATAGACGTTTATAAAATGCATACCCGGTTACGTATACATATACAGTAGATAGCAGCGCACCGAGACAAATCCCTTGTATGTTAATTCCTTGTATGTTAATTCCTACTTACTTGGCTCATAAACAGATTCTGATATACATAAATATATACATACACAATACATATTAATATGCATACACATATACAGTACATATAGAGCACATATACACATCAGAGGTCGCGCTAGGATTTTAAATAGCCAGAATGTCCGGAATGATTACAGTTTGTCGGCCATATGATTAAAAAAAACGGACATATCTATTTTCAATGCATGAACGACAGCCAGGTGCATGTAATCAGGTCCGGCCTGGCCTATATCAGACTACGCGATCGCGTAGGGCCCCCCCCGCGATAGGGCCCCGCAAAGCCCAGCCGCGCCGGCAGCCCTAATCCTATAGGCACCGCACGTACATTTAACCCCCCCCCCCCAAAAAAAAAAAAAAAAACGAGCAATCCATAGCATAGGCTCCTTTCATTTGTGACAATGCTTAATTTCATGAAGTGAGCAGCTGGGTTAGGGTTAGGGATTAGGGTTAGGGCATGAGTCTGAACCTTCTCCTCCTACAGGCGGCTTCTGAGTGCGGTTTGGATCTGGTTTTGGAGGAGAATCCCCGCTCTGCTGCACACTTGACTCGGGAATGACACAGGACACCTTGCTTTTGCCCAGTCGGGATAAATGTCGGGAAATTCTTGGATCAAAACTTCACAGGCTGTTTGAAATCTTAATCCTCCGTAGCCCCAGAGAACTGTCATCATTGGAATAGCGTCGCGTTTTGCGTTTGTGCTATTTGTGCTCTAGCTGATTTCGTGAGAGTAGCGTTGTCTGATTTGCGGTGATAATATAAATTGCCTTTTTTTACCAGCCCGAATGTCCGGAAAGAATTACATTTTCCGGCCTTTGTCATTAAAAAACAGCCAAAACCGGCAATTACCGGCCTAACGCGACCCCTGATACACATACACATACACACATACATATAAATAAGGAGAAGGGGGTCAGGTGTCTTTATTCCCTGCCAAATACTGAGCATGGGTCAGGGTCAGGTGTCTTTATTCCCTGCCAGATACTGAGGGTCATGGGTCAGGGGCAGGTACACTGGTCACTTACGGCTGAAAGTGCAGGAAACATTGGGTGTGTTGGCACCAAATAGTTTAGTTGCATCCCCCTTGCTGGCTTTCTCGTCAACATCAACACCCTAGAAATAAAAATGAAAAAAACACACTTAATGGAGAAATGGCTTCCGAATACAAAGAGGAAACTAGTGGTCGAAACACCAAGTGTAGGAACAAGATAAACAAACAAGCTGGACAACACATTCATTTCACTGGAGAAAAGTCAACTAGTAGAGTATAGTGAGCCAACCACCAGCCACCATTAATAAACAGGAAGCGGGCAAACGAAGGGGAATAATGAGAGGATATGAATCATATCGCGTATCTTCATCCTGTAGACATGACAACCGCCTTAAGGAGGAAGACTTTAGAATACACAAAGAGAACTGCTGACATGAAGGAATGTGACACCATGACACCAACATCTATTTTTATTTAGTAGTTTTTCGTTATATCAGCTAGCTACCCACCAGGGCCCCTTCCAGCCTGAAGATGGCCGACGCCCCCATGCGGTCTGAAGGAGCCATCTTCCTTCGCCAGCGCCGCCGCCGGAGCATGTCCGATGATCGCTCCTTCCTGTGGAACTTCCAGCCAATCAGAGAGGAGTACTCCCAGTCGTCGCCAGATGTCCGTCTCTTTAATAGAAAAAAAGAGTGGCAAAATCAACAAGAAGTTCTTGTTCAAGTTGCCTCTGTTGCTAGGAGCTGTTTTCTCTCCTCCTTTGCTGGCTTCTAAGGTTCCTCCTGTCCTTTCCTCTGCTGGCCTCACCTCGGTGGTCGCCACGACCTCTGATGTCCGTCTGCGTGGCCGCACCAGTCTCTTCCTCCGGTGAACGTGGTACATCTTCTCTGCGGCCCCCCAGGATTTGGGTCTGTCATCGGGGGGAATGGTGACTCCATACTCCCAGCCTGGTGGCCCAATTTTTATTTTATTTTATTGAATTTCCATGTTTGTATGTATACACGTATAATGTATACGAAAACACTTTATTCATCGCCAAAGGGAAATGTGTTACAGCAGCAAAAAAGAACAGTAATCAGAATACTTGTAAATATGGATACGGATCGGTTGGGAGATGTTCTTCTCTACCTTTCTCGTCCACTGCTCTGTTGATGTCGTAGCTCCACTCGTCCTCCCACATCCACCCTGGGGGGCAGTCCATCTCCCCTGGGCTCTGGGCCTGCTCCCCATTCTGGATGTACACCACAAACATGAACAGTTAGCACAGCTAGACAGTTATTGTCACTCAATCTGTTATCTCTCTACAAAAGGAAGGAATCTCTCCCTTCCGTTCCAAACAGGCACGCTTTGAACAGGCACTGCACTAGTTACATATATTTGTACACATTTTTTGGTAAATAATATTGTTATTACTCTTAATGTTTTAATAATATATTTATGATTATTATTATTCATATTATTCATATTATGCTTATTATTATGCTTATTATTTTTAAAGTATATACATAGAATATTATTTTACTTTGGCGTGATATATTGGCTTGTAGGGTCTCCTTAAGGCGATAGTACAAGCAAGGTCTACTGTTTTAGAGCACAAGTGTGTTTAGAGCACAAGTGTGTATCCACAGCTTGTTCCATGCCATCTAGAAGCCAAACCCAAGTATACCCAGCATTTGTCCTCTTGTTTACACACTCACTTTGGAAAGAATGTGCTTGTTGTCGGCTATTCTCAGAGTACAACATCATTCAGGTTTACTAAAATATATACAGTGGATAAATATATCCATTGGACCTATGGAGAACACAAATCCTGGACTAAAGATGCCAATGGTCCAACTTTTTCGGAAAAGAAGTTGATGTCGCAAACTGCAACATGCGCATGAAGCAGTACTCTCTTATGTAAAAAAAAAATAGCCGACGGCTCCTCTTTAACTGGCTGGTGTTTTATTACACAGACGGTGTCTCCTACCACATCGGTGTATGGCTCGCTGGCCGGAGACCATTCACCGCCGGGGAAACGCGCCTCGTTCTGAAACACTTCGTCGGTGAACTCTGTGTGCCCTGCGTCTGCTTCTGTCAACAGGCTAAGCACACACACACACATGCACAAATGCACACACGCACACACATGCACACATGCACAAATGCACATACACATGTACATATGCACACACGCACATGCATGCGCACACGCACACATATACACACACACACACACACAAAAGGCTTAGCAACTGAGATGAATGTGTGGGCTAGAGCAAACATGGTAGGAAGGGGACGTTTAGAGGACTTTTACATTATTTCTATGACTGCTGACGGGAGAATGTAAACAGACGAAGAAGGAGGGTGCATTGGGCCAATGCCCAAAATACACCCATTCATTTCCTTTGATTGTGCTCCATATTTTTTTGCCCTAAAGTGTTTCCTTGCACTGGTTAGCACTAATTTGGTTACCTTTAATCTGGAATCAAGCCTGCACAGCATTCCACAGCATGGCACGCCAAAACACAACCACGATAGCAGCATATCTTTTTGCACAAGCCCAGACATACATGTACTCACATGCATGTCTGGGCTTGTGCAAACAGTCTGTGGTGACGTCGTACTAACCATCTCTCGGGCTCACAGAACCACTCTCCCTCCCACTCCCACTCCCGTGGCGGCATGAAGCGCTCCTGTTTCAGCTTCACCTTCCCAGTCACGTCCGAGAACTTGTGACGGCCGACCAGACCGGTGGTGCCCCAACTCCTAATCACCTTGGCCTGGTTCTCATACTGCCATGAGAGAGCAGGATAGTCCAGTGGTTAGGGTTAGGGTGCTTGACTTCCAGTCGATAGGTTCTGGGGTTCAAACCCCAATTTCTACCTATAAGCATTCATGAGCAAGACGTCCTAACCCCTACCTGTTCATTAATGACTTACGTATCTAAAGAATACTTTGGATAAGTGAGTGTATAAGTGTCTACTAATTAATAAATAGCAATCAGCATCCAACAACTACTTTTCAGTATAGTAAACAGAACCAAAACACAACAAAGCTCTAGAGCCAGCTACCATTTCTGCGAACACGCCGAAGGTTCCCTCGGCGAAGCTGTTGAACTTCTTCTCGTGGGCCGACAGACCCAGCCACATATTGACCCGCAGCTGCACCGGGATCTTCACCCCCTTGGCTTTGTCCATGGGATACTGGGTGGAGGGATGAGGAAATTAACTAATTAATTCATCAATCAATCAATACATCAATACATCAATACATAACTCAATCAATACATCAATTAATAGATGTGTTCTGGAATTTAAAATTGGCCATTTAAAATTGGCCAAATTTTAAATAAAGATTGACCATTTCAAATAAAAAGCTCAAACTTGCTTGGTTAGCAGCTGATTGGTGCTCATTGTACATTGTGATATTGGTTGTAGTGAGTGGGGACAGGATAGTCTAGTGGTGGTTTGTTGGACTCTCGCCGGAAGGCACTGAGTTTGATCTCCAGGGTCTGCAGCACAACATCCTTGAGCAAGATGTCCTACGCCCTACCCCTGAATTCACTGTAAGTCACTTTGGATAAAAGTGACTAAATAGAGTGAGCGTCTGTGGTTACCTTCATGAAGATGGTCTGGATCTGACCACAGAACTTCCCACAGGCCTCCTCACCCATGGTGGAGTAGAGTATCCTATGGGCTGGGACACGGGCGTAGGCCACCCGCTTCTCTCCGCGCAACATCCAGATGATCACGTCTGGAAAACTGTTCTGAGGCTGAAGCGATGGGCAATGTTGAAGTAAAAAAACAGGTAATACATCCTGGGTTACTGTTGTGTTTACCCAATTACAACATTCCCACAGTATGAGTGTGAATAAACACATACTTTATCCCCTTATCAACCTCATATTTGGAACAAACAAACAAAACCTTTTTTTGGCTATAGCTTACAAATAAGGAACCGAACATTGATGAACTAAGGCACGTAGCATACAGTAGATGCTCACTTCCTGTTTTCTTGTGTTTCCCATGTTTGTGATGACCTGCCTCACCCTGATTGGTTCCACTTGTGTCCAATTAGCTCAGCTCCCATCTTGTATTTAGTCAGTGTGCTCCTAGTGTGCTCCCTGAACTATTTTCAGTAAAGACCATTGAACTTTGAATCTGTTTCTGAGTCGTCCACTTCAGGCTCTTCGTCTGTATTCCACCAGTCGTTACAGTATAGAGGGGGACACTTAGGATGATTCCAAGGGCCCTGGACTGATAGGGGCCCTCAAAACATATTTGAACATAAAGTTCACTTTTTAATGATATTCCAGTCATACTTTATTTCAGTGATTGAAATAATTAATAAGATATTAATTAACTAACAGATACAAGGGCTATACAAGGCACTATCCAAATATTGGATAGTAGAAATTGTACAAATTTAGTTATTTTAAACTTTGAATTTGGTTCTAGCGAGGTGTTAATTAAATCTTTTTTTAATGGGGGTCCCCTGGATGTTCTAATCACTGACCTCCTCTGCCAACTGCTTGAGTCGCTCCAGCCAGTCTTCAAACTCGCTGACGGTGGCCTTGACGTCAGTGGCCTCCTCCTTCATGCACTGGGCCATCTGTCTGATGCTCGCCACCGACGCGTCGCGCAGCTTCTTGATCTGCAGGTCCAGGGCGGTCAGGTTGGACTGGCCCTCCATCACCGGGAGATGGAAACTGTTGGCACGTTCAATGGTTTACTCACTTTTTGGTTTGTGAATCAATCAAAATCAATTTAAACACAGATTAATGTGCCTAATGTAAAACTTCTAAAACATGACCTTTTTAAACGTTAGCATTTTAGGTTATTATGTTATTTCAGTCTTTAAATATACTAATGATTAAATTGAACAGAAATGGCATGTATATATATTTTATATTATTTTACATTATTTTATTATTTTGTTATTATTATATTTCTATCCCCTGCTCTGAGCCACTTATGGGTCCCGACCCGCAGTTTGAAAACCCCTAGTCTACAGTAGAGGAAGGACACCCCCAGTTCTGAATGCCCTACCTGCTGAGGTCTTCGATCGTGTGGTTGACGAGCTTGAGCCAAATCTCCACCAGACGGGACTCAGACTCCTTGGCAAAGATCGCCGTTTTCAGCGACGTGAGGTGGGACTCCTGGGAGCAATAAATATAAAAACATACAGGTTTCGAAATACGGTTATTTGAACGACGGTTGAAGTGAGAAGTGAGAGGAATGTGAGAATACAGGGAACGGGACCGGTGAATCACATTGTCCACTACTCACAAGTCTCTCGGCGATGAAGAGGAGGACGTTAACAGAGTCCAGGCGATGGTTGATGTCTTCCCAGAACGATGTGAGGATCACAACAGGTTTAGTGTCGGACCAGGGAAGGTAATAGTAGTGGTTACCTGTGGGGTTAGGGTTAGGTTAGGTTAGGTTAACTTCTGTAAACTCGGTGATGGTCATGAGAGGGGGGAGCTATGAAGGTACTCGGTTTAATCCCTGCAGCCTACCTGTAGGCCTCCCTGAGCAAGAGTAACCCCTTACCCCTTGTAACCATTTCTCCTTAATGACCTGTATCTGAATTCACTGTAACTTGAATAAAAGCTTTAAATCGTCTGCAAATCATAAACAAGACAGAAAAGGCTCTCTCACCGTCGAACACGGCGTAGCTGTACTGCGTGGTGGACGCCAGGGGCTTGCAGGTGGAGTCCAGCTTGTTGCCGTAGTTACCGATGCTGACCTCAAACTGGATTGGCTCGCCAGGCTCCTGGAGCATGCAGGCACTGTGGAAGACGGCGCACAGCGAGTACTTCCTCTTCCGCTGGTATTTCTGGCGAGAAGGGAAAGAGTCAACGCCACGGTCGGATCGAGGACTCACCGATTACAATTATAACTCGGTCAGCGTCTCCTGTCATCTCCTGTCAAGGTAAGATTTATTAGGTCAACAGCTATAATTTGAGTGTAATTTCCGTCAACTATTAGTGAGTGAAATGTGAGAATATCTGAGAATATCTGTTCTGATTGACTGCACGCCTGCCTCTGTAAGAGACCATTTTAGATTTTGAAAGCTTCTGGCTCATTCAGACCAATTTAGGGCCTCTCTTCCCTGATTGGTTCAGGGGAATCCATCAACCAGAGAGAAACAAGGATGTTTTATTTTTTTATTATGCCCATCTTGCCTTCTTCTGCTCCTTTCTGCTCTCTCCCTCTTTGCAACTCTCACATCTTACCTACAGCAGCTTTAATGGCTTCATTATGAAATATCAACAAGACATGGAAGCCCGAGGACAACAGAGACACAGTCTGTCTCTCTTCACCTGCACCAACAGGATGTCATCGCTAGAAATGTCGTCCACTCTCTTGTCCACTTTCTCGTCCAGCTTGGACGACAGCTCGATGAGCACCCTTCCTCTGTAGGCTACCCCTTCCCCCTGGGACGGAAAACACAAACACAGACATCAAATGGAGGGCAATATTGTAATGATTAGCAAATAATGTATTAGGAACACAGACCCTTTAATCGAAAGATACACTTAAAAGTTAATTCAGATACATGTCATTAAGGAGCTGGTCGGGGGTTGGGGATCTTGCTCTAGGATGACTTACAGGTAAGCTATGGTCATTATGGCCCTAACCCCCCTAACTGCTCCTTAATGATCTGGATCTGAATTCACTGTAATGACTACATCTGCATGGTACCTTGCCCGTGTTGAGCTCCTCGTAGGGGTCAGGCAGGCCACTGAACTCTCTAGGGCTCCCGTACAGGTTGACGTAGCACGGACCGAAGGCCGGGAGAAAGCCAACCTCAGACTCCGCTGTGCTCACTAGTGTCCATAAGTACAGGAGGAGACTCGATCATTGTTCATACTTACAGTAAAACATGTTTAGTTAGTACATTTAATAATACATTTGATTTTGTGTTGTCCACACAAAACCCCCGATCCCACACCGCTGTTATTCTCACTAACATTGTTTTAGACCCAGGGTTAGCTTAGTCAAATGAGTTATTCTATTTGTCATAGTAACTTCCCATTATCAAGAGATTGGGAAACAGTGGACAATGTATTTTTATATGGAACAAATACAACAGCAGATTACTTCCTTTAATCTGTATCTGAACCCTTTTTTTGCATTCAAGCTAGCACAGTGTGGGATAATAATAATAATAATAATAATAAATAATAATAATAGATGTTGATTTGCTGTTACATGAGAAATAGACTACCCTCCATTTTCATTTTATCATTCTACTTGATTGTTTTGTTTCACTATTATAATATAATGGTATTCCCTTTCTTTGGAATAAAAATACATCACAATAAAATCATAACTTCTTACACTGAGATGACAGTATGTTGGCATTGGCCTGTGGTTCTATTTCAAACAGAGGGAAAATACAAGCAATAAATGTGCCATACATCATACATACAGTGTTAGATGGTAAACAATTGTGCAATACTAGAATGGAAAATCGTGTTATTAAAAATGATTTCTTACCCTCAATCTCACCCCCGGATGAAGCAATTTTGCCCAAATTCAAAAAAGCTGTTCCTATGGTGTCATTTTTGGTAAGACGATCCCTGAAAAAAACAGGGACACAACATATAAACACACACACACACACACACACACACTACTTGTACAAGTCTCTAGGTCTTACCAGTCAAAAACAGTCAACTTGATGCACTCAGACATGAAGGGGAACTGTGAATTAAATTAAAGCAGTATTAGGTGCATTAAGTATGTTTAGTACATGTTTTTAATATCTTAATGTCTTGTCCATAGGTAAACAATTTTACCTTGGCCTGAATATTCATCACTTGGTTCCACTCTGGGTTTGCATTTTTCTCTATGATTTTGGTGCCCAGCTAAAACAGAGAGAGCATCACTTTAAATGAATCATGTCTTCAGGCATATGCACACAAAATACACACACACACACACATACACACACATTTGGTAAATACCTTTTTCCCAGAATAGCTCATCTCCAAAAATGGATCCACCAAGTTTTTCTTGTTTCCATCCTTTCCAAAAACATTTTTGACCGTCTGAACAAATGCATCATCCACTGTCAAATAAAACAGTTTTGTTGTACATTTTATACAGGCATACACATGGGCATACATATTTATAACAATTACGATCAGCATAGCAATATTTACAGTATATTTATCACAGTCTTCTTATTCCTAACATCTCTACATGCTAAATGAAGTTCTTCATGTATAAATACTAGTGCTGTCAAACGATTCAAATATTTAATCGTGATTAATCACATAAAGTCATAGTTAACTCGTAATTAGGAATTAATCGGGGGGGCACTGCGCTATTTTATCGCTGTGCGATAAAAATATTGACGACGTTAAAATGGGTTTGCGTTACCGCCGTTAATAACGCGTTTAACTGACAGCACTAATAAATACATGATAAATGTACTCGCTCTTACCCGATATTAGTATATTTTTATTTTGTATTTTCTATATACACTGCATATATTTCTTTATATGTGGTGGATATGGATATCATGGTATATAGGTTTCACGTAGCTAGATTCGATGCCATGGTGTTTAGGGCTTACAGGCTATAGGGATAGCCTTATGCTAGTTAGATGTGGTAGGTTGCCAGTGACTTGTCTGGTCTTAAGCTTTTCAGTGCTTAATCTCTGCATACCTGACAATAAAATACTGGAACTTCAACTTGAACGCTACTCACTCTGGGGCATGTCCTCAGCACGGTACACCTTGAGGCTTATGTTGGCCGAGCGCAGGGTCACACCGGCCGGCACCAGGAGGTTACTCTCTATGTCATCCTGCTCGTCATTCACCTCGCGACGCTCAGTCTGAGTACAGGAGAGGAGAGAAGTGGAGAGGAGGAGAGTAGGTGAAGAGGACAGGGGCGGAGAGGAGAGGAGGGTGAGGGAAGAGAGGAGAGGAGAGGGGAGGAAGGGAGAGGAAGGAGAGTGCAGGAGAGGAGAGGAGGGGTGGAGGAGAGGAGAAGAGAAGTTGGAGAATGAGTAGGTAAGGTCTATTGCATCTTGTTGTACAATGATCTGTATTCATCAGAGTATGGTTGACATTGTGAGAATGGGAGGATCTCACACCTGTGGTTCATCTCCATTCCCCACGAGGATCATGCTGACTTTCAGGTAACCCTTGGGCCCAGAGCCCGAGTCCTCAAGATCACTCAACAGTAGCCATTTCCTCAGGACCGAATGAGCTGGAAAACACAAAATAAAATCTTCATATACGCACTTCACATAAGCAAATGTCCAAATATTTGTGTTAAACAAAGTGAAGCATTTTCTATTGAGTAAATACTGACCAGGTTCATCGTAGACATACCCAACATCCAGCTGGGTGAACATAAACAACATAAATAATCATTTGAATGAATCAAAGAGAATGGTTGTTTTGGTAATGCTTTGACAGAAAACTAAATCCATGGCCAGGAAGAAGAGATATGAATACCTTGAACTCTCCCATTAAGCTGTCGGCTCTGAGAGAGTGTGAATCATAGACCTGTGAATGCAGGGGAACCACAGTTGCTATAAGCAATACATCAATGATGGGTCTTAACATTCTGCAGAGATCTCATGTGTTGCAAAGCACATATCAGATGTATTATAGACATAAAGCATTTGAACAGATACGATGGTACGAACCCGAAATATGATGTTCTCATCGAACAGCTCAGAGGGTAGCATGTTAACATTGTAGAAGAACATCTGAAGTACATAAGAAAACAAGATCATGAATTCAATTTGTAACATTTTGACTATTGATTATTTAACATTGGAAGTCTAGGTTTTGAAAACATCATATAACTTACTACTTTCAATATACCTATGACTTTTTCATAGACCGAGGTTAGTAAAGGAACAAATGGGTAGAAGGAAAGATTGTAAAATGCAAGAGAAAGCCGAGGGATTTAACTTCAGACCTCTGGTGCAGGTGACTCACTGCTGGTTAGGACAGAGGGCAGAGAGCCTTATCAGGGTGTTATGGAGGCTACAGGAACACAGAGAGGTCAAAAAGCAAGGACAAAAGACAAGCAAGAAAAAAGGGGCATTACATTATAAGCTCGTTATTTCTCAATAGAAAAAGGAAGGAAAAATATCAGTTTGGCAATGTTTGCGTGGGATGAGGAACTTGTGGGAGGAGGTTACCTCGTCAAAATAAGGGTTATTTCCTCTTCTGATTCGTGTCCTGTGGGTCTCTCCACACACATTCACCTTCACTACTGGACTGACGTTATTGCCAGGGAGTTGTCGACCCTCAATAACCCGAACACGAATCTGGATGTAGCGGAGCAACAGTAAGATACTTACTTACTGTCAGTAAGGCTCACAAAGGCCCCTCAAACTCTGTTAAATTAAACAAAAACGGTTGTGTTTTGAGACACTCAAGAGTTTTTCCACAATACCTGGAAGTCCTGAGGCTTGTTGGCAAGGGCTCTGCGTCTCTTGGTGCTGTGGCGTGTGATTTTCTGGCTGGGGTTGTGGTTCTGCCCAGGCCTGGCCTGCTCCGCTTGTTTACTTCCTTCCTGTAAACCTTGCACAGTGTTCTCCTCACCCTCTCCCTCATCCTCACCATCTCATGTGGAGGCAAAAATACATATGATAAACATTAAAAATGCTAAATATGATCAAATGTGTATCAAAATCACTGCTATTCTACAACAAAGGACATTTTAGAGCATTTCACGGCATCAAAGTTTGTAGTCACTGTATCCTCATTTGCATCTAGAATTTCTATGGACCTCTCACTCATGGTCACTACTAGCTCTGGTCAATATTGTGAAGAAATTCAAAATCAATGAAACATCAAGTATATTCCAAAGTGACTTCCAAGGTGAATTCTGCCTCCACATTTTCCTGGGGTCATGGTTCACTCACCAGGGTCCTGATAAGACACCTCTCCATCAGGGCGGTCGGAGATTTGAAAGGTGCCAGCAGGGGGCTCGTAAACAACGACCAAATTAATTGCTGCCTGAAAGAAAAAAACATTTTTAATTTGTAAGATGTTAACAAAACAATCAATGTATGAATGCTTGAAGAGAGAGTGTGTGATTACCCCAATGGCTTGCTGTTTCTCATTGACCAGGGGAACATTCTTGAATGGAAAGGAGGTTATCTGACCACTGGCTAGATCTCTCAAGGAGATTTTTGCAGAGCCAATGAATCTTAAAACCAATGAGATAAGTGTTTAAAAAAAACAATGTATTTAGCCACATTGTAAACAAAGTTCCTCATTTCTGAACATCTGGATATAATATTTACATTAACATTTACCTACATACTGTAGGCCTATGTTCTGTTTTTGTTTCTCTTTTTTTCAGCCAGCACCCCACCTCTGTGATTCAACTATAGTTCTGCTCATTGTATCTCAGAGTTAATGACTAGTACTGTCCACTTCCCTGTTTCACTTCACCTATTAAGTGAAAGCTAACCCAGGCGAACCCAGAGGCAGAGCTTGCTCAACAGCAGTAATATGTGGGTGATTTCCACCCCCCCACATTTTCCAAAATAACTTCCATTTACAGAAGTGCGACTATTTGAGGGACGCGTGCCGCTTTGTACCGTGCCGTGCTGGTCAATGGAAAAGCGGCATTAGATTATGATAGTGAGTTACAAGTAAACACAGACAGATCTTAACACACTGTCCCCATGACAAACACCAGCTTTTGCCTGAATAGTGTTTGGATAATAGAGACGTGACATAGAAGAACACATGGCATGTCACACATGATGTATAACAGGGAAAGGACCAGCTGGTTTCCAAGGGGAAGCCTGTGTACGCATGAAAGGCTGCAAGGAGGGATGAGGGAGGGATGGAAAAAGTTAGTGTGAGCCACAGGCATGATGTGGGTACACCAGGCCTAGCGTGGAGGCTACACAGATATAGCAGCAGGAATGAGGGGGGGATGGGCAGAGAAGGCAGAGAAAAGGCAATGGAGTAAAGCAAGGAATATCCTTGACTACCCTTGAACTTCAGGGGAATATGGGATTATCGAATATCACTGTAGGAACGGTAAATACATACACCGGGTATATACAGGGTTATGAAATTGTTGTGGAAATGATCTTGTGAGAGTAACACTTGAAACTTGATGAAACTTGAAGCTGAATGAGAGAGCACACACGGCATAGTCATCAGTAGCTGAGCACCGTCTGAAGCTACTCTCCAGAGGGCCGTCTTTTCTAGCATACGTTATGTTATAACACAAAGTGAAAGGAGTAGAAGAACAAATACAAGCACAACAAAGTCACATTTTCCACTGCAAATCATGCTCGTTTCACACTGACAAGACAGAGCACGCTCTCTCCCATACACGCACGCACGCACGCATGTCCGGTTACTTGGTTACAGCTTACTTGCAGAAGCACGGTAACCATCACCATCATCGTGCTTTTATTGTAATCAAATGACCTATCTTATTCTCTATCTATTCTCTATCTATTATCTATTCTCCCCCATAACACTTTTGTCCACACATAAACACATAACAAAGACCACTGTGATAGTACAGAGGTAGGACTTCCAATACTTGTAGGGAAAGCCAATACCACAGCAAGCCTGAACAGGGCTGTGTTGTGGAATAAGCCATTCAGGGAAGGCAGAACCTTTCCTTGAACAATAGCAGTGTGATCACTAGTTTGGTATTCAATGTTATGTATTTAATTAAATAGAGAGCATGAACTGGCTCTCTTAGTTCTACTCAAATAATTGTTTATTTTCCACTGCAATGACCAATCATGAATGACTAACTGTGTGCATGTGTGCATGTGTGTGTCCAAAGCATACACCTACTTGTCTTTTCCAACTGTTTCACGATCTTTCACAACTACATCTATGTGCGAGGAAGGGTCCAAGGCAACACCCTTCAGATCAAATTCAAGCACCTGTAATTACAATACATGCATAAATATAGGCCTACATAATACATAAACAAACATTTACCTTGTGTTTAATTATAGCCACGCTGCAGCTTACTGTTGCAATGCATTAGGCCTACTTACTTCATTCCAAACAGGATTTAAATCATTGTCGATTGCCTTTGTTTTCTTTTTTTCGCCTGTGAAAACGCAATAGAACCAGAGCAGTTGTGGACATATTTGTCTTCAAAGTAAAAAAAAAGCCTATGAACCAAATGCATGTGCACTCACATCACTTTTATACGGCTAATTCTTTAGAATGTTAAATACAAAATGTTGCCCCAAACCAACAGAGATGTGGGCCTGATAAGTCATTGACTCCCAGACAGTTTTCCTAACCTTATAAGGACTTTCCTTGAGTCTGAATCACACGAGACAAAAAAAATGTAGTCGTCTAAGGATTGCTTAAACAATCAGCAATCAACTAGAAGTAGCCTATAGGTCGCTGAAGATGCCAACAACAAGATACAAAACTATATGAGAACATAAACAAACAAACACATTTAAAAAAAATGGAAATGTTGGATATCTCACCTTTATACAAAACTGCAGCTATTGGATCTGGAACCCCGAGTTTCCTTTTGGGGATGCTGCTCGCAGACTCAACAACGACCCGCAGCATTGTACCGATCTTACGGACACATGTCTGTGCACTAGGGGAGGTGAAGGGTGGTGAAGGTAACCCCCTGATGTCCTCAGTGCTCACTAGAGGAGGTGAAGGGAGGAAAGGTAGCAGCCTAGTGTCCTCAGAGAGCGCCGCCTTGCGTGACGCGCTCAAACTAACCGCTGCTGGTATAATTGTATTCAGGGGCTGAGGAGGAGGACCGCTATAGAGACTTTATATGTAAATGTTTTTTGGTTTATGCATGCACAACATCTGCACTTTATGTATGCAGATGTGCGACTATCAACAGTCTACAATGTACTCATTGTGTTTCTATTTTAATTTATTTATTGTGTTCTGTCTTATATGTATCGTGTTCTTAACTTTGCCCAGTCTGCATTTTTTGTATTTATTGTGTATATATTTTATTTAATGTATTCATTATCTCCTTATCTGTACTCTTGTCTTCTACTATATACTGTGTTTTTTAGCCTTGCACACCCTGTGACCGATGTCAAAAAGCGCTTTATAAATAAACTTACTTTATTTCTAAAAAGTGACTAGCGACATATTTATAGCGACTTATTCAGACCATCAGGAAAAAGGAAAGAAATATATTCAATATATAGCCCATTGTATTTTAACTCATTCTTATCATGCATGCATGCATGCATGCTGCTCAGAGTAACCGCAGACCACGCCTCTTCTGCCAGACAGCGCCCGAGTCTCCCTCTCCTCCGGGCGGCCAAGAGGTGTGACGTGTGGGGCGGGCAGGAGGTGTGGCG
>OMKN01078127.1:0-27100 GCA_900302345.1 Melanonus zugmayeri
AATTTACTCACTCAACCACGACCTGTGGACGTGCACAATCCACAAAACAAGTTTGTGAAAACAAGCTCACAGTTCACTGCAACACACAAACAATAATTACAATGATGCGTTAACACCCTGCCCATTAATTAATGTGATAGGCCAACACAAGGCTATTCAAAATGTGCAATACCACTTATAAAACTGATCAATTCAATTATGGGGAAGCAGAGGGAATATGAGTCCAAGTTGCTTATTGTGATTATTAATAATCATTATGTAAATGATGCTTTCCTCCTCTGCCGGGGTCTAAAACATTTGTGGATATATCTCTTCTCAATTGACTCCTAATAAGCAGTAATGCAAAGCCATGTTACATTTCATGGTAGATTCAACCAATTGGGAAAGACACATTCAAATAATCTGATTTCACTATAATAATTCTGAAAAATGAATGAATGAATCAAATTGAATCAGATGAAATATTGCCAGTAATGCAATAATGCAAGCAATAATGATGAATTTCATTTTTCATTCATCATAGATCCTTATATGCCACGTTAAAGCAATGTGAATGAGTTTGATATCGTTGTCACACTGGATATTAGAACATATATCATACAGGTTTGAACTGTGGTACTGGGTACCATGGTTACCGTCATTGATACCTTCATTCTGAGACCATAGTTTCATAGTCTCGTCATTATTTGGACGATTCCTTGTAGTTACCAGGTGAACTAGTCCCTCTTTATGCGCCTGTTTACCCAAGATGCCACTACTGCTAATCCAGCAGAATCTGGAGATTACACCAAACACAATTAACTCTTTAACATAATTAAACTGTGTTGGAACGCCACCGGCCTCAATCATGTCTTATGCCGCTTTTCCACTATCGTGCCGTGCTGTACCGGAACCCGTGCTCATCCGTGCTTTTCGTGTTTCCACTGCCACCCGACCTGTGCAGTACCTACCCTCCATGAGTAGGTACCAATGGTACTATCCGTGCTGTTAAGCAAATGAGCAGACCGTTGATTGGTCACAAATACGTCATCCCATGAGAGAGAGAGAGTTCAGCCGCTTTCGAAACCACAGGCTGCAAACTGTTGTAATTTTCGCTCTAGGGACTGTTAATGTCACTTTATTAAATTTTCATATTTTTTCAGGCAAGAAAGTAACCATGTAGATTCAGAATATGTAGTCAGTTTATTCAAATAACGCTTGTTTGGAAATTTGCTCCGATGTGTTAAGACATGTGAGGAGCCGCTGGCCGGGTGAGAGCAGCGGTCATCTCAGCTGCTAGCAGCCCAACTCCTGAGCTGATCGGCCGGTCAAAGTCTGTTGTCATCCCGGGGAGAACATGATCCATGAACTGATCTGCAGCTCTTGACTGATTTACCGCTGGCTCTAGGCTGCGTTTCCCGAATGTACCTTAGCGCTACATGTGTCGTGAAATCTCCCTTAAGGTATACCTTAAGGTATACCGAGCTGTTTCCCGAATGTACCTTACCTGTGTGTGTGTGTGTGTATGTGTGTGTGTACATCAGGTACATCGATATCGGGATGTCTCCGTAGCATTTTGACGCTACTCCGCTTAATAATATTATTAATATTAAGTAACTCCTCCTACTTTCCCGGCCCTCTTCACGGGTCTGTTGTGTAATGGAAACGCATGTTGTAATGGAAACAAACATGATGGACAGCAGCCATGCTATGCTAGCTTTTGCACTTTTTCATAACATCCTAAAGAACTACTAAAGAACTATGGACGAAGTCATGGAGACGGCATGAAAATGGATTGTACATGTTTGCGAACTGGACTCCTCCAGTTCGCAAATCCATCACACTTTAGTTTTTGCTGCCATGGCTTCTGTTGTGATTAGCGGTCGGCTGTCCTTGGCGTTCTTCCCCACTCTACAGGATATCGGATCGAAAATATTGAACATACAGGTTTGGGGAAGTAAAATACAACACATCTTAACACATCCCACACCACAGGATAATCTGGCCAAAGAATTGTTAGAACCATCATATGACCAAAGTCGGAAGGGGGAAATCGAGCACAACATTGGGCTAATTATCCTGTAGTGTGTACAAAACATAACCCCTATTTTACCACCGGGTGTGAGTGTGATTAGCCTTGTCAATGACAATTTTAGTCACATGACAATTTTGAAACGGCTTGTAATGGCTAATCACACTCACACCTGGTGGTAAAATAGGGGCCCTTTAAAAACCTTTCCCACACTACTTCAATTCAGCACCGACTTAACCCGAACATATGAATTTATTAGTCATTATTTTATACCTTAAAGCTTAAGGATGCGGGGCACATTGTCGAGGATGATGACACGACAAACGCTTTCATGTCTGGTATCTTTGAACACACAGACGTATATAAATATGTAAATATATAAATATATATCTATATCGCCGGCTGCAGCAAAGGCCAGCTCGATTGCGATCCTTGTAATAATCCTGTGTGTCTGCGAGGCGCGTGTCGCTAAATGGATTTGTAATGATTCTGATCGGGACGAAGAAGCTCCAATGCTCACAGTCAACTGCTGATCCAAGTTGCCATCCGTCTGTCTCCTCTGACATCACCAGCCCACAGGACTGAGAATGTCCTCTCAGGCAATGTGTTTCATAACCGTCTGTCTGCCATTGATTGATTGTGCATCTCGTACGTTAGCCTTGAGCGCTACAGAGAACTTGGGTTGTGTTAGTGTGTAGCCTCCTCTCTCTCTCACCTCTGTCACAATTTTGCCAAAATGTCCTCCCGTAGGCGAAGCCGTTTTTTCAATTAGGCAAATGTAAAGCTGTAACTTCGTTTCTATCGTTTCCAAATGCATTCCGATTTCCGAAGCCAGAGAACCAATCACTAACATGGGCAAATTTCCCTCCCGATAGAAGTGAACTATGGACTACAATACATGTTCCCATTAGAATAATCGATGAGATGTGTCCTCTAGCAATGTTAGAGTGTGTGTGTGTGTGTGTGTGTGCATTGTGTGTGTGTCGTTCTCTGAAGAATATTCGGTGCTGGCTTCGTACGAACGACTTGATCCGCGTCACCTGCCAGGGAGCTCCATTCCGAGGTCCAGCCAATCAAATCTATTTTACGCTGGTGTGTTTTTTGGGCAACGTGAACTCTCAGTCTGCCAAGCGAATATGGAATGACGCAATCGGACACATAAAAAAAAACAGTTCCCTTCCCTTCCTTCCATTTCACTGTTTTTTTTTTTTTAACTTAAGCAGGAAAACAACCACAGGCGATGTGGATCGACTGTCGCGACGCAAACCAACAATAACAAGATCCTGGGTTTTGCAGTCATACTCACCCTTCAGTGAAGTGATAGATCAATAAAGTCTGCCAAACTGAGATTGCGGTATGACTTGGTATGAATCTAAATACAGTGGTGGTACAAGCGCTGGAGTTATGAAACACAGGGTTTTTATGATGATATTTGAAGAGTTTGGCTGTTCAGCTGTTTAGCATAGTGGAAAACATTGGTGCTAGTGAGTGACTATGGGAACACACCCACACACAACTAGTGCATACACACACACACACACACATTGTATGCTTACCATCTACCTTCACAAGAACCACCAACTTCTAGAAAAAAAACACCACCACCACTGGATATGATATTTTTCATACTTTCTCCTCTCACTCTCTCAACCACAACACGGTTAAATACAACGGAGCCCTCCTCCTCCTCCTGTCTTGGTCTATAAATAATTCATGACTGGTATTCCATGGCAGCCAAATGACCAAAGCCTTCTGATTATCTTGTACTGATGAACACGTCTCAGCATAACCCAGGAGGAGGAGGGAGAGGATATGAGGAGAGGAGGATGAGGAGGAAGAGGGAGAGGGAGGAGGGAGAGGAAGAGGGAGAGGATATGAGGAGAGGAGGATGAGGAGGAAGAGGGAGAGGGGGATGAGGAGGGAGAGGAAGAGGGAGAGGGGGAGAGGAAGAATAAGGGGAGGAGGAGGGAGAAAGGAGAGGAGTGGACGAGGTGGACGAGGGAGAGGAGAGAGCGGTGAGGAGGGGTTGAGGAGAGGAGGAGCAGGAATAATAAACAAATTGTTTCCATGAGCTCTCTTGTATTTATAACAATACACATTCTAATAATGTATAATATTAATAATAATTTGTCCAATTAGGCCTAATTTAGTTTAAATGGGCCACAGATTCAGAGCGTACAGCATAGGCCCGGCGCCAGGATGAAGTGAGAGGGAACTGTTGAAATGTACAAGGGGGCAATTTTTTCATAAAATACAATTAATTTAACCATGCAATAGCCTCAGAATGTCTAAATAACATAAGGCTACCGTTTCAAAATCAAAGAATAGCCTACATTTATTAATCAGAGCACTCACATAATAACATAGCACTAGCAGAGTGCTAAATATTTTTCAAATTGATCAATTTTCTGTCAAAATCAGCAGGGGGAGGCGTGTAGAAACAGCTGTTTGGGGCTTGTGTAAAAGCCCTGAAAAGGGAGTATTGAGTACACAAACACGGACACAAACTTTCCTCAGGTCATGTGTATTAAGACTGGATTATCAAAATAATCATAGCAATTCATACAAGAACAGGTCTAGCCTACAGCTTGCTCACCCTCTGTACCATGCGTTAAAACCACTGTAGGCCTACATAGCAAAACATCAGCAAATTGTACTGAAATACTACTACGGAAATGCATATTAAAACAGTCCAACATTGTAGTTTTTCTCCCTGAACCCTGACATTTGGATTACTCCATATAAGTCTTCCTTTAAGTAACAGTACTGAAGCATTACAACAGTAAACTGAATATTAATCAGTTTTCTCCTAAATACCGAGTTACTCTGTAACTCGTTAACTCACAATAACTAGTTGTTGCTGAAAAAACACTTAACATTAACATATTATTCATGGAACCTCATTTCAGGATAGTAACATAGCAGTATAGTTTCGCAAATACCGGAAGGCTACACCTAAACTATGCCCGTCCCTCCATGTCTGCATCTGGTCGGCATACATTGTGTTAAATGCTAAGCTAACATGTAAAGAAAGTTGCACTCGTCGTCCACAGTATTGCTGTTGCCAGTCAACTAAACAGTGAAGCGCAGCAAGTTAAAGCTGGGCCCATCAACCACTAATATATATACACACACACACACACAGAGTCCCGTGCTAAGCCAGGTTCAGAAAAGCACTATAATGTTGCGTTATGTTGCTAAATTATCCATTAGATCGCTTTGCAACAAACCCATGAACATGCCCACATGCTTAACATGCTCACATGCGTTTTTCTTGTTTCTCTCACACAAATTCAAATCATTTGAGACATCATCGCAGAACACGCAGATGGCCACTGCACATAAATGGGGCTTACAGGACACACGCAGGCCATATACAGTACATTAGCTAAACGCTATTTAGACCATTTTGGTTTGGTTTGTCTATTTAATGTTTTTTGATTCGTTAATACGGACAAACACGGGAAACAAAATAACACTACAATGCGTGCCTGCCTGCACAACACAAATCGTCCGCAACAGCGTGCACACACAACCTAAGAGTTCAGCACCACTTCAGGGGCAGGTTAGTCTCGCGATACCAGACGATCGGAGATCTCGCTGAGTTCTCGCCTCGCCTACCAAGTGTCTGGGGACTTCTAAATGCATCCAGAACGGCCGTTAACAAACCACGCCCCTTACATTTACGTCATGAACACGCCTTCCCGGAAACGTGGCTCCCCCCTTTCTCCTCTGTAGTGAAACAAACTGGAGATATAGCGAATCATTTTGTTAACACGGAGAGCTTTTTAAAACGTTGCATATGACAAAAGTTTGTTTTTTATCGATGAAAATGATTCGCCGCAAACACGACACATCAACAAACTTTTCTTCGGTGACTGCACCTGTGTCACATGTTGCTGGTAGGACAGTGTTTACATCCTACACGTCACGTGTTGCTGGTAGGACAGTGTTTACATCCTACACGTCACATGTTGCTGGTAGGACAGTGTTTACATCCTACACGTCACGTGTTGTTGGTAGGACAGTGTTTACATCCTACACGTCACGTGTTGTTGGTAGGACAGGGTTTACAAGCACACAACCTCCGCATGTCACCGCCTCAATATGAAGCTCCACCCTAAAGACTTTGGATTGGCTCTGCAATGCAGGGTTTTTTTAAACTCTCTATACGCAGGTAGGCTACCTACTGTAAATGATCAATAGCTAGAAAAATAAGTACTCACCACTATTTGAAGGGCACTCAGCAAGCCTCGTGCTCCGCGAAGTCTGCATCTGCAATGCACCCTATGTTCAACTTCTTCGCCCGGTCATTTTCAATTGATAATCACAATCCACTGTCTATCCTGTCCCATTGTGCTCCTCAGATAGTTATTCATTAGTTTTAGTTTGGAGAATGAGTGCTCGGCAGTCGCAATGGTGATGGGAAGAGTCAGAAATAACAAAGGCCGTAGCAAACCTCACTGAATGTAGCGGTCACTGCTGGGTGGTTTACAATGGGCATATTAGCTAGATCCGCAACAGACTTATGTTTCGGTATCTGGTCCCTAAAGCACATTCTGAAAGAAAGCAGCTGGCCAGGGAAGGTGGGGGCTATGTTGCTATGACTGTAGTGCTCAGTAAGCCGTCGGGCAGCTTGGTGTAACTCCTCATCCTCCTGTGCTTGCCGGAGTGTGTTAGGGTGAATTGCCTCAAACATATTTGCTCATTTAAACTAGTTAACAATTCTGCACTGTTGACAAGTAATAGATGATGACCTACAGATTTTTAATTAATGCTGCGTTCAAGACAACTCGGAACTCGGAAAAAACAAGCTCTGACTTGTTAAAAATGAATTGAATGGTAACAGTTGTCCAACTCAGATTGAAGGTATGGTAATACTTTAAAGGCGACATCGTATCAGCACTCAAACCAATTCCATTGGATAGCCTACATTAATACATGGCAAAAGCCCAGCCGACATGCCAAGGGCCCGCACAGGCTAAACAAATATTAAAAGGTTGCATCTCGGGCTGGGCCGCCCGAAGCCCCGCCCCTGGTGAAGCAACGATGACTTGAGAACGGTACTATGGGCATGATATTTACCGTAAGTCTTGCAGTGGAAAGGAATGATTGATGCGTCTTTTATCGCAAGTATTGCAATATAGGGGCATTCTCTGCGATACAGTGATTTGCGACCCCCACACACAACAAACAGCGCTATCCATTGTTCTGAAACAACAGCCTAAGCGATAGTCACATGTATCTCGGCCATTTATCTTTTGTTGTTTTTGCTATTTTTCTATAGATACATAAAGCTTAAGGGGGCAAAAAGTACAACTGAGGGGGCCAAGCCCCCTTAAGACCCCTCGTGACACCGGGCCCAGTACAGCATATTGTACTGTAATACAATGTAATTGTAAATGTAATTTTTTTGCACACAGAGGTACTCATATTTCACTGATATTCATAGAGATATTTTTAGGGCTGCCAGATAACAACTAAAGTAAAAACTGAGGGTGTGAGGAAATAAGGATCAGGGCTTATAACTTGGAGGAAATGTGGGTTGCAACTCTTCAACTACAAATGTATATAATTATAATAAACTAAAAATGTAACACACTTGACATCATTAGTATACCCATTGTCAGTGTCAAAATCAGTGCAATTCTCTGCCTTTCTTGCTTCAGCAAAGCACTTCAGAACCAGAGCGTATTGAGAAATGCTGAATAAATATGAATAAAAAGTCTTACTTCACTAATCATTTCCAAACTTCCAGTAGCTTCTTCATCTCCATGTGTGGACCAGAGGTCAGGGGTTAAAAAGTCAAATGGAGACAACTTCCCCCCTCCACCCGCTTCGTAGCGCAATAAGAGCCATGACTTAACGAAGACCTTGGCAACCACATGCCCGAAGCGACAGCGGGGGAAAAGGCGCAGAAGAAGAGAAATACTGAGAATTCACAGAACAATGGAGGAAAACCCACATAGTGATGGACTCGACAGCCAGACCATGACAGGAAGAGAGAGAGGAGGGGAGCGGAGAGTAGGAGGGGAGAGGAGGAGAGAAGAAGGGAGGAGAGAAGAGAGCAGAAGAGAGGAGAGAAGCGGGGATAGGAGAGAAGAGAGGATAGGAGAGGAGAAGGGAGGAGAAGGAGATGACGAGAAAGATGAGAGGAGAGGGAAGGAGAGGAGAAAGAGATGAGAGGAGAGGAGACAAAAGGATGAAAAAAATAACTTCGGAGCGCAATCAGAGCCAAGACTTAACGAAGGCCTTGGCAAGCAGATGCCCGAAGCAACAGTGGGGAAAAAGGTGCAGAATAAGAGAAATATTGAGGATTCACAGAACAATGCAGGAAAACCCACACGGTGATGGAGTCGACAGCCAGACCATGACAAGGAAGAGAGAGGGGAGAGGAGAGGAGAGGGAAGGAGAGGGGAGAAGCAGAGAGGATAAAGAGATGAGAGAGGAGAGGAGAAAGAGATGCAGAGGAGAAGAAGAGAGGAGGAGAGAGGTGAAAGATGAGGAGACAGAAAAGGGAAGAAAAGAGGGGAGAAGCAGAGGAGGGGATAGGAAGGGAGAAAATAGAGGAGGTGAGAGGAGAGGAGACGAAAGACGAGAGTACAATGGAGAACAGAGAAAGAGTTTGATCTGTAGAAACCCGACAGAGCTGATCTGTAGAAACCAGACAGAGCTGATCTGTAGAAACCAGACAGAGCTGATCTGTAGAAACCAGACAGAGCTGATCTGTAGAAACCCGACAAAGTTCATCTGTAGAAACCTGACAGTTGATCTGTAGAAACCCGACAGAGTGCCTCCTTGCGCCTGGTTCTGTGAAGGCGGTGACGACAACCAGCTCTGGCTGGAGCAACAAAGAAAACACAGAAAAGAGACTTTTGATCCACAGTGGAGTTTCAGGGATACGTTTGGGCTCACGTTAGAGTTATGTTACACACACACTCTCAGATTATCACCATGACTAATATAAGAAAAGGTTAAGAATGGCACAGAACACAACATAATAGAAGAGAAGAGAATGGAGCAACAGAATACATCAGAACATAATAGAATATTCGTATAGAATATATAAGGTATTAGAACAGGTATATTAATGCATTTGTCCTTGTGAGGGACCGAACGCCGGAAAAACAGGACTGCAAAGAAAATGAGAAAATGAGATAACACTCATAATGTGAAAATGTAATTCAGAAACATGTCATTAAGTAGGGGATTAGGGCATCTGGCTCAAAAATGCCTACAGGTTTGGTTGCGAACACCATATCTATCTATCCACTACCCTACCCCCTACAAGTTTCAGTTGTTATGCCCCCATATGACTGTGTTTTGTTGCATATGCTAATCCACATGGACCATTGATGACACACCCAGCCACCCCACTCCCTCCCCTCCTCTAGATCCCAGTATGATTAACCAGAGCTGTGTTCAGTTAAAGCGTTCCCTTGTTGTTGCCTGAATAACTGGTTCATGGGGCTTTAGACTAGTCTGGTGGTTCACTGACACCCGACACGCCTCACGTGTGGAAGGTGTTCAGATCAGTGTCAGGTTACATTTATTTTCCTTTGACCTCGTTTTGTTTCATTTATACTCGTCAGTTATTTTTACATAATTTTAGTGAAAAACATTTTTGATTTGTTAATTTGTACTGAATGTGTTGTGAATGTGTGAACGTGTATTTGCATTTAATGACTAAGTAAGACTTCCTGAACAATAAATTGTATAGGTAATTATTCTAATCTTTTATAGCTGATTATTATATATTATGTTTTGTATAATTGTATTTCTGTACTATATGTCATTTTGTATTTGCATTTGCCAGTAGAGATGGCGAGAACAATTTTATGACAACATTAACCAAATAAAGTTTGATTAGCTAAAAACTATTTATCCTCTATTCGTACGTGACTTAAATTTTAAAGCAGCAATAGTTAAGCCACTCTAAATGTCATTATAATTCAGTATTATTCATGCTGTGTTAAAGAGCTAAATGACAGTGCAAGGCGACACCAAGCCCAACAAGAAAAACAGGTGTGGCTCTCGGCCAATGGCACGGCTTTATGCTAATGAGGAGGATGTAGGTGCCAGACTCTCAGCGATGTGGAAAGACTACCTCCAGATACAATGAACCTCGATCATATGCTCCCCATGGCTAGACTTCCATCCAGGTAACGACACATTAAGCCTTGAGTATGTATAGTAGTATACAATCGCATGTTAAAATTGCATGTTAACCTAAATGATTTCGATACAACTGTATATTCTTTTCTGATCGCCATCTTGCTGAATCTTGCTGCTAAACTTTGTCTACTTACTACTTACATATGCACTTACACATAAAAGTAGAGCAAAGTGCAATGTTTAAAGTGTGAAATGGCAGTGTGCAGTATAGTAATTTTTTCATATATATTACTTTATAGTTCATACTGACATACATGACCTCTGCCCTCTGTATGCTCAGTGTACTCCAATGTAGATTCTGTTGTGTTTCAGTTACAATGGAATATATCTTTTCCGTGTCATATACACAGCCTTTCTAAGCACAGGTGAGACACACACACACACACACACACACACACACACACACACACACCACAGCTTGATAATCTGCAGGCAACAGACCGCAGTTTCCATTCCACTCAAGCCAAGGTTAGCTGTATACCTCTGAGGTACAGACTCGCTTTTTCTGTTGCCATGGTGCACACAGGCTCGTCCAATCAGATTAGACACTGAGCGTGCCCCAAGACGGCTGCCGACTCCCTAGTGCAGCGTAAGATAGACTATGAGCTAACTTATGATCACTGTGTACTGACTAAACCAATAAACCCCCGTCTCAGTCAGAATGGTAATAATATTGGTTGGTTTTTGAAAAACATTGTTGTGAGTTCTCGTGTACTTTGACACGCCTAATGCTCGGTCGACAGGAACTCTTGCATAACAGTGTGTGCGTCCCTACGCGGCTGTTCCCACTGAACTCAAATATCCACACAAATGAAACCACACAATAACAACCACCACCACAACCACTCTGCTAAGCTTTCCCCAATCAGACGGTAGGTAACCGAGCTACATTAGTCGTGCAACATTCGCTAGCAACAGGTGGAGGTCCCTTTCACACCTACGCCTGGCTTATATTTTTTCAGAGCTAATTACTTGGTGTAATTATTTATACATTTTTAATTAGTCTGTTTACAGGTGGCGTGTGAATGGACGATTGCGAGGCATTAATACCACAGTACTTTGAGTGGCCACAGGAGTTAAAGAATTCGTATTCTTTTAATGTTTACTCCGTTCCTTCCATACACAACAAAGCCGGTGTTTTTTCCACCACTGAAAATAGCTTTTTGAAAACACTAGCCTTGCGTTGCTGTGTGGATGGGCAAAACATACATCTCTGAGAATGATCATGTCAAACCGGTATAATCACCTGGACATTGAAATGAGAATTACTGCCTTCTACTTGCATTCGGAAAGTATTGTAGTGCAGCATATTTGACTATTTAGACAAAAGAGACTTTTATCCAAAGGGGACGTACAGTGAATTCAGATGCATGTCATTAAGGAGCAGGTCGGCGTTAGGGAACCTTGCTCAAGGATGCCTAAAGATAGACTGCTGCAGACATTGGGGTTCAAACCCGGGTCAAACACCCTAATCACTACACCATCCTGTCCCTGCACAAAAAAAAAAGGTGACGCAGTTTAGGGACTCCCCTGCTGTAATGTATTTGTATGAATGTGCAGCTTTATGCAGGGGTCTGTTGCTGACCTCCGGGGGGGCCCAGACCATACGGAAGGCTGAGGGCGACGACGTGACTCTGGGATGTACCTACGCTTGGGGTCCCTCCGACAGTGGAGACCTGGACATAGAGTGGTCCCTGGTCAGCCCCGATGCCACCACGAAAGACCAAATGGTTTGAATTAATTAATTTAGACGTCGTCGTGTCATTTAAAAAGCACTGTGATATGACACCTACTCTAACTGTAACTGCACTTCCACTAATACTTAAAAAGCTTGTATTTCTGATTCCTAAAGCTACTCTGCACTTTTTCCAAATTGTTCTTTTCTAAGCTAGGTTGTGCAGCACTATAAATGTTTTGTAGTTACTCCGATTTTGGAATTCTTTGACTGTTCTCAGCCTCACTTGGCCCAAGTCAGACTGATTAGACTCTGGGGCTGGGTGAGGTTGCACAGCTGTGGTGCAAGGCACACCTGTGGTGCAAGGGATAGATCCAGCAGGATAAACCAGCCATCACCACACACACTCCACAACGACTTATGTTGAATTCAGATGCATGTCATGATACACAAGGAGAAGGTGCGATGAGAAGACATCAGAGATGTCTACAGGTTCGGCTGCAGACCTTGGGGAATCAAACCCAGTACCTTTCGGCTTAGAGTTGAACACCCTAGCCACTACGTTATGCTGCCCTGCGTATATGGTCCAAAGCTTGATCACAGCTTATCTGATGGTTGACATTTTTTATAGGGTGGAAGTGGTCATTGTTTCACATCTAGTTTGATTTTGTTGACGCTTTTATTCAAAGCGACTTAAAGGTAAGGCTGAGAACAATGAAAACAGTCAATATTGGAGCGACTACAAAGATGTGTGCTACGTGACCAAGTTTCTAAAAAACAACAGGATGATTAGAGAGTAGCTATGAACCAGAACATGAGGCTATTAGGTTATTAAAAAATATATATTATTTCATGCTCCTCCAAAGTACGTTGAAGCCAATTAGAGAGATGATCACCAGGAATTTTAAGTTTCAACTTGAAGTAAAAGTTCAAAAACAGAACTGAGTCAGTTGTTATTTTCGGAGCAGATCCTGTGTGATAGTCACCACGTGTTAGGTGTTGCCGTCAGACAGAATTAAAAAGAACGCAGTGTGACCAGATGGTAACCCATGTTTGAAAGAATTACATTCTGTCATTTGACATTTTCAACCTAACAAAGCTATTTTTTTCCCTCAATCTGTTGGAAAGTATGTAGTATGACAAAACGACTATGAATAACTACAACGGCCTATATTTGAGTCTTTTTAAGGGTGATGTTCATCGAGTTTCCTTCTATCTGTCCATCCATCCACCTGTATGTGTCTATCTCTCAATCTACGTTTTTCCCATTCTCTTAGCTGCTGTCCTACAGCAGTGGAAAGACATATATCCATGGTGTCACCGAAGGCATCGGCTTCTCTGCGACCGACCCCTCCAAGGGCGACGCATCGCTCTCGATTGCGGTGCTCTCATCTGTCCACAGCTCCACCTACCAGTGTAAAGTCAAGAAATCACCCGGGGTGGACATGCGCAAGGTGTCGCTGGTCGTCATGGGTAAGACTCGGCGGAAGATCAGCTAGCTTACGATCTGTGGGGACACATGTCAATCATTCAAGAATTGACGTGTCCAAGGAGGCTGTACTGTATGCTAACCACACCAAAGGCGCATCATATAAATAGGCGTACAGGCAGTTAGGCCTGCGTAGCTTATTTAGTTGACAGTAGCATTCAAGTCATTTCTGACCCGTTTTCAGTGAGTGTCTTGAATATATAATGCAACACTATCAGCTCCTTGTCCACGATACAAGACAGGTAGACGGAGGAAAAAAACCCATTTAACTTTTACTTTACTTACCAATTTGGGGTTCTGTCTTCCAAATAATCTAGCCACGTAACTATCCATTCATGAAATGAAATCGCACACATTAATGGTTTGTAAGAGTGGCATAAGCCACAGAACAGTCCTGTAAATAGAACATATTCCTAGGATGTAATGTTACCAACCATGTAATCCATTAAATCACACTTAAGCCAGATTTATACTTTCTGGGTCCACTTGACGTAAATGACATTGGCTATAATCGGCTATCGCCTTTTTCCTGCTCCAAACTATTGTTAATATATCGGCCTTTACAAATCCACTATCGGTCCACCTCTAGTATATGCAAATTAACAATGCTTAGGCCTACGTTTCCTCCAAGTTGCCTGCACTCTCCCTGCTACTTTTGTCCACCGGATGAGGTGATTCTTATCCCAACTCTGTCAAATGACAAGAGTTGGGGTAAGATTTTGCATCTGTACTGAGCTGTGCCCCAGAGACACAGAGAGCATCGGCAACAACTGCAGGCGTTTTTCACACTAAATCCCTAATGCGGATAGATGGAGATAAAATTGAAAAACGGTGAAGTTCCCCTTTGAGTATTTTTGATGGAAAACATCCAAACTAAGCAATGAGTTTAGTGTAACTCAATGTAGGCTTTTTGTTCATTTTGTTCAATTGTTACTGGGTAACGATAACAATCAATATGCCCTAGCCTACATATTTCCCTTTTTTAATGAAGTCAGCTTGACATATGGATGGGCCTATAATAAACAATTGTTCTTTGCAATTCCCAAGCGTCCTTAATTAACATTTAATTCATGGCTACGGTGTTTCAACAGAAGCACTGCTGTAAAGTTTATCAGTTAATTCTCAGTGTAAATTGAGCTCAAACGCAAAGCAGCAACTCCACTCGTATTCTTTAGAGAATTACATTTCTTTTAGTGTATCCGTGGAAATGGAATCAGCAGGGAATTAATCGTCATTTATATTTCATTTCAGAAAAGCCCTCCGTGCCTAAGTGTTGGATAGAGGGAACAGATATGGTGGGAGAGGCGCTATCAATGCACTGCGAGTCCTCGAAGGGCTCTGCGCCATTAAAATACACGTGGACTAGAGGGCGGGGAAGCCCGTTACCGCCAACACTGACACAGAGTAAGTCTGACCTCTGCTGGTTTGATACCGCAACTACACATCAAAACAGTATGTGGGTGTGCTTAAATAACAGATTAAACACATGCTAAACTCTCAATAGAATCTCAGTTTCTGTGGTTGTTATGAAATAAGTAATACGTGTGTGTGTTTGTGTCTTGCCTGGTATCTCGTCTTCAGACGAGGTGCCCGGACAACTGGTGATCGGGAACCACTCGCTGAGCCTGGCGGGGAACTACCTCTGCAAGGTCTCCAACGAGGTGGGGGAGGAGCGCTGCTGGATCAAGCTGGTGGCCAATAAACGTACGCGCACAGACACACACATAGTGCACACACTGAAATGAAAACTGAGCGCAGTGTTGTGCTTCATTTTATTGGCACAATTCGGAAATGCGCAAAAACGAATCATTGTTTTTTTTATATTTGAAATAACACTGTACAACAAAATAAACTTGCCGGTGTTGTGCCGACTCCTGCAGGCACTCCTCTCTCCTCTGTCCGTTACCTGGCTGAAACTCTCACTCACCTTTCCACCGTTGCTTGGCAACAACTCAACTCTCACGATGCAACTCATTGTGCTGAGTTGCTGCAATGAGTTGTTGCAGGAAGAGAACGGCGGAAACGCAAGTGAGAGTTGGAGAGGAGGAGTACCGGCAAGAGTTTGGACTCAAGCGAAAGGTAAAGAAAACTGTTTCCCTATTTCTCTGTAGGGATCATTTCCATAATGTTAACAATCAGAGCCCAAAAAAAGCACTTTTAGAGGATGCACATTTACAGTCGCAATTGCCCCCATGGGTTACAATGCAGACGTTTCGTGGCTGCGTTCTCACTCAATACTGGACCAATGTCAAAAATTGTCCGCATTAATCGGTTAGACCCCAAATGATGGGAAAATTAGGCCCAGGTTGAAAAAATCCCAAAGTTATCCTTTAAATACAAACCATGAAGTCATTTTACCCTCCGAGTTGATACACGATTACACAAACAATTAACGTTTAAATGATTCATCTAACGACTAGTCAGTAAACATTGGATAGCCATTAGTTCTCTTGTTTTTTCTTTCTTATATCAATTTTAGTATTAGTATAGGCCTAGTAGACGTAACATAGGCCTAAACCAATCGGGAAATCGTTGTTACTGAACGCGTCGTTTGTGTTTGACGAAAACGGCCGTTAGTCCGCGGAACCGCGAACGGTCACGCTAGCGCGAGCCGTCACGTTTGAACTCGACCAATGAGGACCCGCTCAGAACTCGCAACTCATGAATATTCATATATCACCCCGAACAATTCGTCAAAGTTTCGGTAAATACGGTAGTCTGTCTGTGGGGTCGTGGAGATGACCTAACGGTTGTTTGGGTGTTCTCTTCAGCGCCGAGCAGAGCCGGGATCATCGTGGGCACCGTGGTGGGCTCCCTCCTGCTCCTCGTCGTCTTCCTGCTGCTCCTCTGGCTCCTGCTGTGTAAACTCAGCGACAGACGCCGCGACGAGAAGGAGTTCTCCAATGAAATCAGGTAGGCATCATAGACATTATGAGGTCCATTTTCTTCTTTACTTAATTTATGGACGACAAACGACAATATTGGCGGTAACTGTTATATATATGGGATAATGCCCGACGAAGGCAACTCCTAGGGCATCATCCCGCTTATACCATGGTCACTTACCAAAGAACAAAGGTTTGTTGCTTTATATTTTGGGGAAATTCGCTCTAAAAATAAAAACCTTCGGACAGCGCTTTATCTGGTTCACTGGAAACACCCGTGGGTCTGACTAACACCTGGAACACAATTAGTTTCACTCATAGCCGTCTACGCAATGCAAACAGTAGTTTACGACTCCAGCCAATAGGATGAACCTTAGATACGTCTTGGCAACGGAAGATAGAACGGTGTCCATTATCAGGAATTAATGGACACCCTGCAGCCAATCAGAATCGAGTATTCACCCAGACCATGTTATAAACGCACATAAAAAAGAAAAGCACCATTTTAACACATTTTGAGATTGATCTAAAACCATAATTCTATATGCTAAGCCTATATGGAATGTGCTATTATTCATATTTAGCATTTTATAAAAACTTAAATAACCTGAGTAGCCTACTTAGATGGTTTTTATTTTCCATGGTTTACATGGTTTAGTTGACTAAAGATTCGATTTTTGAACACAGGTACTTTTTAAGCCAAAAATGTCAATCTAATGTAAAAGTTTGATCAATATGGACAGATTAGAGTTTCATGTGAGCAAAACAACTCTCAGCTTGACTAGTCTACTCTCTTTGCTGCGTTAACTAGTGTGTTTGCAGGTTCACTCAAGCTAGACTTATTTGAGTGACTCCTAGACTCTACTACATATACCTATACATGAATGTATATATCTATACATGAATGTATATATCTATACATTCATTGACATTGCTATGCCAGATAATGTTATGAGAGTTTCTTAGCTTTTTCTTATTTCTTTCTGACTTCTACTTTACCAGATTGATGCACAGATAGCTCTGTGTGTGTGTGTGTGTGTGTGTGTGTTTCTTTACTGTCACATCATTCTGACAGAGTGGAGGATCGGGGGGGAGGGTGGCAGTACACACTGCTGCCAGGCAGACGAGTTGTCAACTCGTGATCAGTTTATAGCACTTTTGTACAAAAATAAATAATTGGTTGAAATAATTACCAAGGTCCGGACCTTGGGGACCTCTTAGCTGGCTACGGCCATGTACAGGGGGTGTAACTATGGAAAAGCTTGGGTAATTTAATCAATCGATAATTACTTTTTTATATTTTTACATATCTCACACACACACACACACACAGTATGACTATAGCTATTAACTTTTAATGGAAAACAAGTTTTCTAATACAAAGCTAAATGTTTAGAATGTATAGTATGCCTACAATCTATCACACTCTTGTGGTAATAAGCACTCCTCTGGTGTTTCCAACATTATAAGGCAGCATTCAGTTTGTGAAGAAATACTCCTGAAAGTATAAATAATTGAGTACTACAAATAGCTTGTTTTACAGCCAACAAGAACAATAATAAAAATACAAAATCAGTTAGACCTACCTATACCTGCCTATTTCTTAATAGGCGTATTTCTGTCAACACATTCACCTGATTTTCCACAAACAACATAACTATACGCTAACTAAAATGTTCCACAGATACCCTGTTTCATATCGTAGCTGGACTTTACAGAGTCACTGAACAAAGTGCATAATATGCACTTTGTTCAGGGAAATCATGGGAAAATTGATTTTCATATCACACAGTGCTTCAGAAGATTGACATTTTCAACAATGAGTTAACAAAAGGTTTTTGTGTTTGAATTGGGTTATTTAGCGACACTGGAAAATGACCATTCAAACCCAATGAGATTGGATTCACACAAAACCTTTGAATTGAATTGAATTAGAATTGTATTAAAGGGGCCCCTATTTTACCACCAGGTGTGAGTGTGATTAGCTATTGCTTATAAATAGGGTCCCTTTTAATATGCAAACATGACTGAAACTCTTGGTTTCTCACTGACAGACATCCCTTTTACTGAACAGAGAAACCGAGAAATTGAATTATTATGTCCACTGCTTGGAAAATCGTCAATATTATAGTCTCAGTGGTGACAGCTAGACAGATCTGGAATACTCTAGTGAGAGCCAGAGTTGGTAGAACTTTACTTATTTGTTCTGAGACCAGTAGTGTAGAAAATAGGCTAAAACATGTTGGATATCTTCTTCATGGGCAGCAGAGGTCCAAGAAGGCGCATGGTGAGACTGTAAAATTGAGAAATGAAAACTATTATAAAGAGTTAGGAGAGCCACATTAAGATAAAACAGTGAATACATTTGACAGCATTCATAGAGGAAGACAGTTGAAGGTGCAGTTGTACTTGTAAGTGGTATGTCTTTTAACACAACATGAAGGAAATCAATCAACATTTTAACAATGACTACATTGATTTAATAATTAGCATCCAATTATAAAATCATTGTTATTAATAGTTTTGTGAACTGGAGCATCTAAAGTAAATACTACGTGTAAAACCCTATTCCTAGACATCATCGATGGAGGCACTGGACTGGGTTATTTTCTGGTTTTGTGGTGGGAAATAAAATAGTTCCCGACGATCTCTTTGGACATTCTGGTTACGAAATGCTCCATCTGGTGTGTGTAGAAACACAATCCACCAAAAAAAACGCTTCACAGGGTTCAGAGAATAATACTGGCCATTTTTCCCACCTCAGAGATATATCATTGTCATTTCTAGCAAACCATGTGAATACCAAGCAGGTGTTAAAGTTGACAAACATTATCAACTGCAAGGCACCGGATTGTAACAGCGTTTTGGCAGCTGCCTAGCCCTCTGTTGTGTGCAGAACTTGCATTCAGAAAAACACACATTGACAGCCAAGGCTGGGATGCTGATAATACTGTTGACATATGTAGATGGAGTATGTTATTAAAAACAGCTTGTAGAACCAAGCTGTTCTTCTTAATAATAAACGGCAGACGAGACAGTAAAAATCATCCTCATTGGAAGCCAACTCGGTGGACTCCAGCAGGATAGATATGAAGATTTATAAATGGAGGACCGTCTCCCTCTTGTCCAACATCCATTAGATTAGGGAGACACCCACTCCCGTAATCAGTGAAAGTCTTCTTCATTGGGATGAGAAATGTGGAGGCAAATGGCTTCCAACATTTCACATTAACCACCAGATGATTCGTCACATACAATTCACCAACCAGGAGATGCATTCAGATTCAGAATACGGATATTAATATTAACCCCCGGGGAAATTGCTTCTGTGAATAGGTGGCAGGATAGAGTGGTGGTTAGGGTGTTCGACTCCGCTGTCTACCTGTAGGCATCCTTGAGCAAGATGCCTAACCCTTTACCTGCTCCTTAGGGACATGTGACATCTGAATTCACTGTATAACACTTTAGGTAAAAGTAGATATGAGCTGGAACCATGTTTGTTATTATTAATAAAGTGCATTGGGAGCATTGTTGAATATTTGGATATATACATTTGGACATATTGGATATATATTTTATATATATTATATTTGGATATATTTGCATACATTTGCTGCTGGTTGTGATGGGAGATCAGGCTGCAGGGATTAGGTTGCTTGATCAAACTAAAAGTAGACTTTTCTGATTGACCAATGGCAATTGAACAATGCAAATTGATTTGGATCATTTCAATGCTAGGAGGGGGGTTGATGATCCATACTATATGTAAGCCTAAGATCTGCGACTTATTCTGTAACAAAATACTAGCATGACATTTCCCATCCATGTTCATTATTCCTCTAGAGATCATCACATAAATAGTAAATTGGCTCTTTTATGATAAGTTTGCCAGTGAAACCTTTACAAACCCTTTGGCAGTTACATTAACAACAGTCAAACGTGTAAAGATCACATAATGTCAGAATTCGGGTGCTACTGGCTTAATTCTACTCCAGTATTGCCAGGATTTGAACGTATGTTTGCCAAAGAAACCTTTACAAACCCTTTGGCAGTTTAATTGGCCAACTGCTGTATATAACTTTGGGTTACTGAACATAACAGTTCTTTGAGAACATAGTGAGGTATTTCAGCCTCATAGCAAAACAAACTAAGTTAGAAAAAGTTCAGGCCATAAGGTGTTCTATGTGTTGTGCTCCTGAATCTATTGTGATCAACTGTTTTGTTGTCAAAGGGAGGACGCTCCAGCTCCAGAGAGCCGCCCAACGAGTCGTTGCACCAGCAGGAGCTCCAGCCAGCGCCGGGGGCGGGGGGTCACGTACATCCAAGTATCCAGGCCAGAGCCATACTTGGGTGACGTACTTGATATCACTCCCCCCCAATCCATCAGCAGCCCTGGGCGCACACCTGTCAACTATGACAGCAATTATGGATATGTGGTATGATTAGGGCACTTATGCTGGTCTGGTTCTCCCAGATAAACTGTATATTACTAATTTAAAGCTTTTACATAGAACAACATTTAGATTAATTGATTACAAAATCAATGCTTCTACTGTGAAATCCCATTTGCATATGAAATTATCTGAATTGTTTTATCGTTATTGTACTAAATAATTATATTTGTTTCAATTGTCAACCTTTTTAAGGTCAATGCTACACAGAAAGTGCCTAGTAATATTTGAAATATTAATATTTAGTTTTGGTTAGTACTGCACCAGACAAACACCAAGCCCCCGCAAACAAAACAATCTCACTTTTAGACAAAAAAGAGAAATATTTATTTCATCATAGACGTCATTTTGGAAATACTCAACCATTCAAAAAAAATGTACACAATTAAGTTATTTATCTTTTTTTCCACATTTTCATGAAGATGTACTGACAGGAGTTGAAATATCAACAGCCACATGCCATGGTCTCCTTATTCTCCATCCACTACATGAACAGGGACAACCCCCTTCTCACTCTGAGATAACATGGAGGTCTACTACAGTGTTCCATAGTCCCAAGCTTTCCAAGTTTTCTCCACGACAAGACAGATCGGTAGGACTTGTGATCGAGGGGCATTTGACCTCTGGAACACAGATCATAAGACAGTTCCAAGTGGCTAAATATATCATAGTCACCATCATCTTCTTCAGTTCCATCAGTCTTGGTTCAACAGTTGGTGTTTGAGTTTGCTGAAGGTTTTGCTTGCTCCGTTGGCTGTTATTTGGCATAGCGGGGCTGGAAAGGGTTAGTTTTTTTGTCCGTAATAAACTTTTGGTTCATGTTTTGAGCTCTTGAGTAGCATCTTCAAACAAAGATTGTATGGGAATTGAACAATTGTCTTTTAGAAAGTTGTAACTTCACTTTGACACTGTGAACACTACATTTTACACATGAACATAATTGTTTTTTTAATTAAAATGTTTCTTTAGAATATGTTCTGCATTTATATTTCCTCTCCATAAACAGCAAGAGTCTGACCGAAATAGGACTGTTGATTACTTCAACATACAGTAGTATTAACCCTTTAAGCAGTTGGTTTAACCAATACCTCTGTTTTTCTCAACTGGACATGTATTCTTCGATGTACTATCATGTCTATCATGTGTTTTACTACATTTCCCAACAAGAAAACCTGTAAACAAGCTTCTAAAATGACTTGAGAAACCACGGTCTGTGTACTACTTAACAGAGAAGTGGGAGAAGTACCCCGACACAGAACAAACCAAGACGGAAACTTTGACAGCACTTTGAAAAATACTGGAGAAGATAATAAATGGAAACACTGTGATGTTTACGGCTGAATATTCACCAAACTAGAGCGGGTACTTCTGCCTCCTGGGCAGTTAACTAGTTCACAGACAGTGTTGTAACTTCATGTTTAAATAACGCTGGTTTTCACCAGACCACACGGCACCGAAAAATTCATTCACATATGGAACATGATTAATCCCGCCACCATCACAACACCACCACCAGCTCCTGATCGTCTGTAAATAAGGCAAAGTACTAGAAGATCCTAACAAAAGACAGGATTCCATGCAGACAACAAAACATGGTCGGATTTGGCTTCAGAGAGTTATGGTGATGGTCCAGTATTATTTTTTTACCTTTTTTTTTTCTATAACAACACAAATTTTGATTCTGTGCAAATTGAAACAAAACAAAAAAACGGCGAACACCTACACTTGAAAGAGTGGCGTGGATATGAAGTGGGTGAAAGCTCCTCGCGTCCATCCAGATGAGAACCGTCACAGGGGCCGATGTGAACCATATATCCGTGTTATTCAGCTGCGAAACACCTTCCGTCCATATATGTAATCTCAGCAACTGTGCAGTGTCTATGGGTGTCCACTCCAGTTACATAAAGTCCGCTGACACGCTCCGCCATCTTGTTTTCCAGGGTTTTTTCAGTAGGAAGGGGAGCTGACAATGGTTAATAAGCGCCTCACCCCTTATTCCAGATGTTTTACAGTAGTTTTCTTGGTGTGGAAGTGACTATTTGGGGATGGGGAGGATGTGGGTGGCAATGTTCTTGGCTAGTTGATGTTGAGTTTCTGAGAACAATGACCATTCTTCAAAGGCACTGTACTGTACATTGGTCAGGATGTGGTTGTTAGTGAGTGTGTGTGTGTGTGTGTGGCGTCTTGCTTGCAAGAAAAAAGTATTTTTTTGTCCCATCGGTTTCACCCCCCCAAGGCATCGCCATGACAACTAAGGCAAAATCTTCCAGCATGACAACTGAGAAGCCGTCTTTTTTTATTTATTTTTTTCGCAATCGAATTATTTGCCATTACTAATATCATTTGTTTTGTTTTACTTCAGCACAATAATCATTAGCATCTCTATTCAATAAATTATCTATACTGTACATTTAATTCTCCAAGCATAGACCTGCAGCGAAGGGCAGCCGTTGTCAAAGTAAAAGAACCCGTGGCTCTATATTATGTTCAATAAAGTTCCATAAAGCCCCGTTGCGACACAGAACATGGCAGACAGCTGTCTTATTCTCCCCCTGTGCACAGAAGTGACATCATAGCAAAAAAAAAAGCTAAAAAAAGCAAAGCCGACTCAAAAGAAATGGGTAGAAACGCTCACTGCATAAAAGGAGTATCCAGCAAAAAAAAAGTTGCCTTTTCTCTTTTTTCTCCATTGAGTTGAGTTTCCTGTGAGGACCTCGATGGACTTCTCTGAGGACCATGGGTCGAAGGTGGGGTTCCAACGGGGGAGGGGGGGTGTTGACAGCATCTGGGTCCTACTGCACGGCCTCTTCGTCCACATAGGTGGAGGGGAACCATCCAATCTGAAATGGCAGACGGAACAAACATTACTGAACAGTACGGCCATCTGTGCCCTGTTGCAGGACTTTTTCCCCTTAAATACATTAGACCTCATTACATTAAGGTCGGAAGGGCATGCACTCCCAACATCCCTGTAATAGAAATAATGGCATAGAATATACAGTACACAAGAGGGTTTCTCAACAAGCATTTATCACAAACTGATCCACTTCTAGAGATGTAGCAATCAACACCCTTGCCTTACTCCTCTAAGGCCTATGTTCTGGGCCTTCCACCCTTGACTAAAAAGGTTTGCCTCTGTGCCACAGAAAAATCTAAATCAGGGCTTTCCTCCTCTTTCAGAAGAACCAGAATGCCTCTTGCCTCCCTTCCCTCAGAGTTCTCACACTCCTCCGCACACTTTCCAACAGCAGGCCGGAGCCCTCCTACATTTCTATTTCCAGAGCTCGACGCTTCCTCCAAGGAGCTAAATCCAGACCGTCAGCATCCTCCACCAAATGTTTCAACACGTTCCGGTCCCTCCCTTTAAATGAGTTCCAGAGTGCACAGGGCATGGGCCACTTTCCTCCCATGTTCCCCATGATACTTTGGGTGTCTGAACCGGATGAGTATTTTTGGATAAATTGTGAGTTCGATCGAGGTCTATTTAGGTCTGTTCAGCCTTGGACGGCGCCAGTGATGTTTAACGTCTGTTCTGCTTCGACAGAACACTCATAAAGTGGTCGATAGATCAAGCCAGATTGTTTCAATCAGGATTAACTGCTCCATGGTTTCCAAATGTTCAATATTTTACCTGAAGTCATTTTGAAGTCAACCAATGTCCTTTTGGGTTTTACTTCTTATTGGATTGTGTTAACGTACACATGCCAGGAAACCACTTGTGTTTCCCTCTAAATACAATGATTGAATTGTCTAAATTCAGCCAATCTGTTGGAGATCAGAGGTTGGGGTTGTTTTTCAGCTATTAATTAAATGTTGGATTGAGCTCTCAACTTGATTCTATGCATGTAATACAAGTAATTAACACTGTTGATTGACCTACCACTAATCATACAGGGAGTGATCACACAGTGGATATGGGTGTACTTGCATAACATATAACAATAATATAATTAAGAGAAACAGTTTCATGGTAGTACTCAGAAGAAAATAGTTTGCTGGTTGTTCTCCTTGCACACCTAAAAACTTCCAAGTTTGTACAAAACAAAACAAAATTATAAAAAAAACAAGAATGTACTAAGAAGAAGTTTCAAGACTACTCAAGAAAAGCCTTTTAAGTTATTAACTCGTAAGAAAACGTTATTATTTATAAAGTTATAAAGTATTAACTTCCAAAACAGTTTTAAGGTAGTACTAATAACAAAACACAGTTTTAAGGTGGTACTCACTCTGCCGTTGGCCTCTCCTTTCCACCAGCCCTGGTCTCCTCCTATCTTGCTGTAGATCTTGACGATGTCTCCCTCCCGAAGCGACAGCTCCCTCATATCCCGCGCCGCAAAGTTATACCTGGCCACCGCCGTGTTCACCACGCGCGGTGTGAACACTGGGGACGCAAAGGTCATGGCAAAGTTCAGTTGACAACTGTTTGACATGTTACTGTACATGTTAGCCTTTCTATTCACTATTTGGTCATTTAGAAGTCATACTTTTTTCCAAAGCGACTTGCAATGAATGTGTTTAGATTTGTGTTATTAAGGAGAAGGTAAGGGTTGCGGCATCTTGCGGACATTGGGGTTCGAACCCAGAACCTTTCAGTTGGGAGTCAAACACCATAACCACTAGCCTACACTGCCACCAATAGTAGCAGTAGATATGTTAGATGATGTTAGTATGCTAGATTAAAAAACAACAAAATATATATGATTGTTTTAGGTTAGGCATCCAATTTATCAGCTTTGGAAGTTAACATACATATGTCTCGTTCATGCAACACTTACACCTAAGATGAAGTCAAGGACCAGCTGACAGCAGTTTTGATGATTGCCCTAAGATTATCCACATGGATGTTTTTTTTAAGCAGGTCTAAAATAAAGTGTCTAGAAACACACGTGGAGAACAAATTCACCCTGCGACTGTGAGAATAAATTATATTTCTAGCTCCTGATTTGAGCTGGGTTCCATGGGAGAGAGAGCTTTGATGAGACCAGCAGCACAGAGAGAGAGAGAGAGAGAGAGAGAGAGAGAGAGAAGGAAGGAAAGAGATAAAAATAAAGAAAAAGGTAAGACAAGACAAAGTGAAGAAATAGACTGAAGAAAAAAAAATAATCAATGGAATAAAAAAGAAACAAAACAAGATAGAACTAAAAAACAAAAACAAAAAAGATTAAGAAAGAACAAAATAAAGGAAAAATATGGAAATAAAGTGAGAAACCAAAGGAAGAAATGTAGGGGGAGAGAGAAAAAAAAGAAACAGGAGAGAAGAGAGAGAGTACCTGACCAAAAGGGAGCTGAGCTCTGAGAAGATGAGAAGTTGAGACCTTGCGGGCTGAGGAAGGAGAAGTTGTAGGAGGCGCAGGAGGCTGCTGGGAGGAGCAAGGAGCACCAGAGGAGGAGGAGGAGAAGAAAGCAGAGATACAGGGGCCATTAAGCCAGGGTGGTTACAGTCACCGCAAGGCACACACACACACCTGCAGCAAGCACAAACACATGTATTCCGTTGGTTGACCGGTTGCCGTGGCAACAGGCCCCCGAAGGAAGAAATGAAAAGAGCTGACACCTTGAAGAAGATACCCCACCCACACATCCTCTGTACCTGTCAACCAACTTACCTCCATACAGAGAACTACATGGAAATTAAATGAGATACACACTTACATATGGGAAATCAATATGGACTTTCCAATCAATAGAGGTCCCGATTCGACCTTTTCATTCTTTGTGCACTACTGTTTAATAGTGGCAAAACAGTAGTCATTGACACAGTTTATTATTGTATATAATATTAATAATAGTAATAATGCCTAGAGTGTAGCCTAGCGTGTCACGTTCCTGCCCGTTTCCTTGTGTTTTTCCCTCCCCTGTCGGTTCTATGTTCTGTTTTCTTTGTTTGTGTGTTTGTTCTATGTGTTTTGTTTCTATGTTGTCTGTGCGTGTGTGTGTGTGGGCGTGGCCTTGGCTTCTGGGCCTGCCTCCGCTACGCACCTGCTTCTCATCACCCATCAACACTACAGTATTTAGACCCCGGACTACCAGCCATGCTTCGCCAGATTATTCCGCCTTATCCCATGGTATCATTCTCTCGGCCTATTTCTACGATCACTAAGGATTCCTGTGATTATCCGTTTATGTTCTGTGTTGTGTTTCCCGTGTCTAACGTCTCGTTTCCGTCCATAGTGTTACCCTTGTTTGACTCTCTCCTCGTGTTGTCCCTTCCGACAACAACCCCGCTCCCGGACTTCTCCACTCCGACAACCCTGCCTGCCCCGGTCCCCGCTGTTCCCCGCCTGTCCCTGGCTCTCAGCGCACTCCCTCGTACATTTCTGCATTTACCCTGTTTGTTACAATAAACCCCTTTCGTACCCTATCTCCCTGGTGTGGTCTGCATTTGGGTCCTATTCTGAAACCAACCGTGACACA